>JACXGK010000433.1:0-89256 GCA_016801125.1 Novumbra hubbsi
CCCCCCCCCCCCACCGGCAATATCTTTGGTATTCTGTTCAGACGGAAACTAAATGTCAGGCCTGAAGTGTATGTATTATTTTCATTATACAAAGAGTTGTGTGTAGATTGGACAGCCACTGCAAATAGAATGGATCATGTAACATTCTATGGAAATTATCTAATCATCTTTTACTCTTTTATTATGTTTTACTAAACCAAAGAAAACCCATCAACTTCGACTTAAATGTTCTCCTTTTAGTAGTTCTCAACAAGGTCATCCAAACTAAAACATGTGAAAATGGTTGAAGAAATTAGTTGAGAGCCATGTTGAATAGAAAACCTACACCGCATTCATATTGAGCCAGATATCCTGCACACTTGCTTGGAGTGCCTTCACAGTGACACGTTGATGTCAAATTACTTCCACAAATGGCCGGAGGTTTAATGCATTTGTTCCTGGTTTTGGCTTTTTACCATTTGACAGAATCAGGTTTTGGTTGCAGTGCTTTCTGAGACAGTCATCTTGGACAATAAATCCACTAGACAGTCAATATTGCAGGCCAATGTATCAGATGGAACGTTGAACTGGTGACCTGACACTCTGCGGGCACATATATGGGGGGTGTTAGCTTGGCTACATTTTTGACAAAGCCCTATTCCCTTCAAGGCTACCTAAAAATCCACCTCATTTCTACATGGCACACACTTTATCACTGCTAACCTCTTCAACTCAAGGCTGATGTTTGGTGAGTGTTCTGACACAAATCAGCTGCACTACGTCACCCAGGGAAGTGGTAGATGATGTGAGTTTCTATTAATACATAATAGGTCACAAACCTTGTGTGAGAAATATACCTCAGGTTAAAGAGATGCGTCTGAAGTTACTTGTTGGTAAAAATGAAGCAAAATGATAAACGGTGCAATTACATTGCAATTGTAGTTGTTAAATATCGTGGTTAAGTGTTCAGATGTCGAGCTAACACAGCTTAACATACTTTGTAATTTTGTTTTCATTTGTTTTGCCATGTGTAAAACTTTTTTTCTATTTCATCTATGTTATTCTTCATCAGTTATTTGTCACATTTCGTTAACAAAGGATATGAACTTCCTCATTAATGTTTTTATCAAATCTGTTTTGTTCCATTCATGAAATTCTAAACAAATTAGGTAAACTACCAAATGTTTTCTATGGGAATGCTATGGGAAATAAGAGTTTAGCCAATTGCAGGCCTTTCGAAGTACAACCCTGATTCAAAGAAAGTTGAAAACAGAAATAACAGATGTCAATGTTGAAACCAGAGAAATGTTGTTGTCCAAGTAAAAATAAATGCATTTCATTTTGATGTCCATTTTGAATTGATGCCAGCAGCAACATATTTGAAAAAGGTTGGGACAAAAGACCGAAAAATGTGGTGGAACACCTCATAACTGATAAGATTAATTGGCTACAGGTCAATAACGTGATTTGGTATAAAAGAAACATCCTGGGACAAGATGAGTCTTTTAGAAATAAAGATAGAAAAGGCATCAACTTTGTGAAAGACTGCACTAACAAATAGTGCAACAATTCTTGTATAAAAAAAAAGTCAATAAAAATGTGCAAAGAGTTTCGGTGTCTCAAAATAGCATTGAAAGATTCAGAGAATCCCCATAAATCTCTGTACGCAAGGGACAAGGCCAAAAACCAATGCCGGCTGTGATTTTCAGAACCCTCAGGTGGCACTGCATTAAAAACAGACATCCCTTTGTCAAGGAAATCACGGTATGGGCTCATGAACACTTGAGAAAACCATTATCTGTAAACACAGCTTGTTGCTGCATCCATAAATTCAAGTTAAAACTCAACCATTCAAAGAAGAAACCATATATAAACAAGATCAAAATGTACAATTATCCTTGAGAATCATGGCTCCGGTCTCTATTCTCGGGAATCAAGGGACCATCCGACTTGTTATCAGCGCCCAGTCCAAATGCAAGCATCCATGATGGTATTGGGGTGCATTAGTTCACATGGCATGGATGACAATATATACAGGTTTTGGGGCAACTTATGCTGCCATCCAAATAACTTTTAAATAAATGAATCTTTTTCAGAGAAATCCATTTCAGCAAGACAATGCCAAACCACATTCTGCATGTATTACAACAGCATGCCTCTGTAGAAAGAGTCCGGGTGATATACTGGCCTTCCTGTAGTCTAGATCTGTCACCCATTGAATACAAAAAGTAAGACAAGGATGACCCCGAATTGTTGAGCAGCTGAAATCCAATATAAACAAGACTGGAAAAACATTTAATTTGGGAAACTATAACAATGGGTCACCTCAGTTCCCTCAATTCATAAAAGGGTAATTTTCCCCAAAACAATAAAATATCTCTGGTTCAATATTTGTATTGTTGTGTTTGCACTATTTTCAATTGACTATAGGTTTTAAATGATTTTCACATTATTGCATTCTGATTTTATTAGCATTTTATGCAGTGTCCCAGCATTTGTTGAGACAGGGTTGTATATCATGGAAGTTGTATTAAGACACGTGAAATAAAGTTCCTTCCAAAGTATTCACACTGTCCAATCGTTTGAGTTATATACTTAATTTATTATTGATTAAATAAATGCTACTGGAAAACAACAATTGAAATATCTGTCATTTGCCATTGTGAAATGAATAATGTCACTTTACAGGCCTAGACAAGACTTTGCAGGTATTTTACAGACCTGTTTATTTAGTAAGTTACTTTACTTCATAGAGCATATCAGCACACACTCAAAGCCACCTGAGAAACTCTCCATTGACCTCTGAGATTGAGTTGTATACAGATCCTAGTTCTAGGAAAGGATATACAAAAATTCTATAACTTTTCCTAGAACAGGCCAAAATATTCAACCGGACAAGAAGGGTCTTGGTCGAAGAGGTAACCAAGAACCCAGTGGCCACACTAACATAGCAACATACTTCCTCCTCAAAGATGGGAGAACCTGCCAGAAGGACAACCATATCTGCAGCCATCCAGCAATCAGGGCTTCTTAGTAGAGTGGTTACATGAAAGCGATTGCTGAGTAAAACGCTCTTGACATGCCACCAAAAATAAAATTATTCTCGGTTCTGATGAGACCAAGATCCAGCTATAAGTCCTGAAGGCAAATTACGATTAACATCTGCGGGGAACCCTGAAGATGACGGTTGACCGAAGCTTTACATGATCCTAACAGTAAAGAATGGGAGACAATTGTGTTCCTAATGCTGGTTAAGGCATATATTGAAGTTTGATAGCATTGTTAGTTGCAAATGGCTTCTAAAAAGAGTTGAATGTTAATGCACTGCCCAAAAAATGAAATCACACATCGGGTCTCAATGAACAAAATACACAAAAAGCCAAAATCTTTAATAAACATTGTGTTATTCAAACGTTGTAACAATGGTCAAATAAAACCGAAATCACTAACCAATTGACCAACTGAAAATCGAAGTAAACTGAGGCTGCTTCAACGTGAGTAAATTTGATCACAACTCATAATGTGACCCAGTAGTGTGCGTGAACCCCATGTGTCTGTATGCATTCCGGACAACGTCTGGGCATGCTCCTGATGAGACAGTCAATGGTTTCCTAGGGGATCCCCACTCAGATCTGTATCAAGGCATCAGTGAGCTCCTGGACAGTCTGTGGTTCTACTTAGCGGCATCGGATGCACAGATACATAATGTCCCAGAGGTTCTTATTAATAGGATTCATTTCTCGGGAATGTGGGGCCAATCACATCAATGCCTTTGTCATCCAGGAACTGCCCACACACCCTGGCCATATTAGGCTGGGCATTGTCCTGAATCAGGAACCCAGGGCCCACTGCACCTGCATAAGGTCTGAAGATCTGAGGCTCAACAGTCAGAGTACCATTAGCTATCACGTGGAGGTCAGTGAGACCCCCTAAGGTTGTGCCTCCCCAGAACATTACTGACCGACCGCCAAACCGGTCATACTGGATAATGTTGCAGGCAGCATATCGTTAACAGTAGACTTTTTAACAACTGTCACATGTGCTTAGTGTGAACCTGCTCTCAGCTGTGGACAGAGTGAAGAGCGCCAATGTCGGACCTCAAAATGTTTTTGTTCTCCGGCGAATGCCATTTTAGATGCTATGAAATCTATTCACAAATGCTAATGCTTCCTAACTGGGCAGATTCATATTACCTAACATATAATGGACTTGGTGTTATACTGTGATTACATGGCCCCTTAATATTTTTAAACAGAGTAGCAATAAAAACTCTGATTTGTTTTTTGTTACTTTAAATAAATTGCCCAAAATTCCCAAAACTTTGTCATGATTGTGAGAAGATCAATGGCCTAAAAATTCAACTAACAGCTGATCAATCAAGTCTTCAACAAAAAAAAATTAGAAAGTGACGGGGTCTGAATAATTTCCGAAGGCACTAAAGGTACCTTTGCAGTGGAAGCATCAGAGTGGTAAGCAAACGATTGGTAGATCCAACCCCAGAGGCCTGAAATATTTTGTTTTGTGTCTTCGCAAGACGGTTAATTTAAATTGCACCTGTCAGTCACACCGTTTAAGAGCATATCTTTAATTATACACATTCCATATAAATTCAAGTCTTGGGGCAACCAAGAAACTTTGGTGTTTTTCCACATTGGATCATCTGCCAAGCACCTCTGTAACAACACACGTAGGACATTTGATCGTAGCTGAAATGGGAGTCATTCCTGGGGGGCTATTTTGAGGAAGCTTTTATTGCACCGTTTGCAGGTGATCACCCCTATAGCGGGATTGTGATTACATCATCACAGTATTCGCTCAGAAGACAGTGCATCAATATTAGATGAAGATGACGGTAAGTATTTCACGGTCCCTCATAAGCATAAACT
Source organism: Novumbra hubbsi (assembly GCA_016801125.1). Taxonomy (NCBI): domain Eukaryota; kingdom Metazoa; phylum Chordata; class Actinopteri; order Esociformes; family Umbridae; genus Novumbra; species Novumbra hubbsi. The sequence continues at coordinate 4,866 of JACXGK010000433.1, forward strand.
TCCTCCCCTTTTCACACAGCCTGGTTTACAGGCCGAGGTTTTGTACGCAGAGTCATGACCCAAGCCAAGCTACTCGTGAATGTATGAGTGTTGTTTGATAAGAAGTTTGTGTTAACATAGATGCTGATGAAGCGCAGTTGAGTTATTTGTTCAAACGCGTTGTTTATGGTTGAATGTAACAGGCAAACCGGAGGGGGATATTGATCAAACAAAGAGGGTAAACTCAAATCCGGCCGACAATCTCTAAGGCAATCAAGGTGGGGTGAGAACAAATCGTTGAAAATAAATCCACTTTTATGTGACTGCATGGGTATAACTTTTTGACAGCATTTCCCAAAGAGGTCAATAGCACAGGCCTAATATGAATTTCCATTCTGAAAAAGACAAAGGTCAACGCTCCCAGTTTCCAAAACAGCTCAAATGGACTAGACAATAGATGAGTCAAGAAATAATAGGATGTGGAAATATTTCCAGAGGTCTCATGAGAAGGTAGGAATCAAATGGCGTCTTTGTGGAAGGTTGATTCATATATCAACATTGGTCGTTATACAGAGTGTTGAAAGAAAGTGGCACTAACAAGGCAAATCCCTGGGGATCAGGGTATCCGAACAAGCTTACCTGAATCGCAGTTTAACCTGTTAATTAACTGAAAGGAACATTAGAACACAGGTCTCTCGAAGTTTATCAAAGGAACAGCAATAACAAGTAAATTATAACAAAGTTAACGCTGTTTTGTTCATAAAAATGTTCCTAGACAGAGTTTGTTTTCATTCACCAACACAATACAATACCAAATTGTCTCAAATGTGCCATTTCCCTACCGCTTCGCACATAGCTGTTCATGTATTATGAATGATTAAAATCTCATTCAGATTTGGAGGTGCATTCCAGAATAGTACAGTGAAATAGTTCACACTTGAGTCCCTCTGAAAATATCTCATCTGTCACATTTCATCTATCCTGTCACTGTCCAGACTCAATTTAACAAAGTCCTAGACCTAGGTTATCCGGACTCAGGTCAAGGTCGGGCCGGGGTTGGCGAGTCTGGGTGGTTTGTGTGTGCGGTGGGGTGGGTGGGGGGCGTAGACAACGAGGGGGACACCGCAGTGCCCCGGCGTCTCCGGTTGCCTAAGCCGTGACCGCCGACAGCCACATCCAGTGGAGGGTTGCTTGCCGCAGATCGATCGGCGTGCCGTGGGGCTGGATGACTGCGATAGGAGAGGCGACGTGAGGCACGGGGGGACGAGGGGAGGCGATTGGATGATCCGCGCTGGGACAGGATGACATAAGACTAGACGGCTAAGTGTCCCATTAGCTAGACAGCCCGCCGTGTTCCTGGCTTTTGTCCCCAAACGGCGCTTGGCATCGCCGCGGTGACAGTCTCAGGTGTTCGCTTCAGTCTGAACCTAAGGGGAGGGGGTCTGGGACTAGAGGAGGGAGGTGAGATGCTGGTGCTGGGACTGCCGTTGTAGAGTTTTAACAGACAAAAAAAGACGTGGTCGACCCAGGACACCTTGGAAACATTGACAAGTCTGAGACTTATCAACCATGAAAACCAGAAATTGGGAGAATTTGTCGCATTCATGAAATAACATTGTCAGTCCATATATAGTCCACTTCCACCAAGTTCTCTGAGGAATCTTGGGGTGACAGGCTCAATGTTTATACATGAACTGCGTGACGACTCAACTCTAGCATTGTGCGTTTGTGTATGGGCCCAGTTTACCTGTAAACAGAATCGTTTGTGGCCTTGTTACGTGTGTTTTCTTTACAATTCGCGATGCAATTCGCCAGATGATTTGTTGTGGTGAGTGTTGCAGATGGTTCCAAACCACTTTGAAATGGAAGACAAAACAAGGGGCCCACACACAGAGAGGATGCATTGGTGCTGTGATGCATGTCAAGCCCAGGAACAGATATACAGCACGTGTCATCAGAATCTCAACTAATGGGTACATTCATCATCCCTTTTGAGGGCTGTTAGGTGGTTGAAACCACACTGCTTTTCTAGTCTCCAAATTGAATGAGCAAAGCCAGTGGCAATCGATTGACTTTTTTCATTCATTCTTTTTGTTTGGTAGTTAACCATTTCTTTCGTTGTCAGCTGTCAAAGCACCAGAAGACATTGCTATTTTGTCAGTTCCATTGTGTGGTAAGATTAAATGGTCGCTGGATATTTTGGAAAATGATACTTGACTTGATTCATTTAATGTATCGATTTGTTATTATTATTACTTTTACATAAGGTGCCTTAATTCTTAGAGATTTTATTTTAGATAGACCATATGGATCAAGACAAAATAGCCCAGGGGTCTCCAACCCTGGTCCTGGAGAGCTACTGTCCTGGTGGTTTTCACTCCAACCCTAATTTAGCACACCTGTAATTACTGAATGAGGTTGCATATGTGGTTTGGGTGAAAACAACCAGGACAGGGGCCTCCTAATTGATGAAAAAGCAATGTCAGTTACAAACTTTGTTACTTCCCCTATATGGTGCCTAAACAATGCTCTAGGTATCATATCAAAAATCCATTTTATTCACAAGTTTTGGTTTATTATTATAGAACCAAAAGGTTCTTGTAGATTTTAAGTTACGTCCTTTTTGCCTCAAAATGCATGTGGATGCTGTTAAACCCCACATATTAAGAAAACTACAGACACACATTCAGGCATACTTTTGCACAAGGCACAAAGAACCCACCTTACAATTGACAAATTCAGAGTCAGAGGAAGAAAAAAGCTAAGACACAGCACAAAGAAAATGAACACACCTACCCAAGATATCTTAGCAAAGCCAAGGGGACTAAGTCAGATGCGAGCTAATGGGTTGATATTTAAGTAGATTTCATACCGAACATGCAACTTGAGAATGTCACTGGAGATAGAGAACGCGTTTGTTAAGCAGTAGAAAGATTGGGAGTCCTCCCCTTTTGTTAATAGAGGCGTAAGTTACGCAAATGGCAGGGGGGGGAATGAGTCAGTACAGGAAATGCTTTCTTGCTAAGCCATGTGTGGGGCCAAGAATGGAGGCCGTAAACAAAGCTCCTCTTTGTGGCAGCTCTCTCTGTCTCTCTCTCCTCTCTCTTCTTCCCTCTTTCATTCTCACTCTTCCAATCTCTCTCCCTCTTTTCCTCTCTTGTTCACTTGCTATACCTCTCACTGTCTCTCTACATCTCTGTCTCTATATCTCTCGGTCCCGCAAGTGCCTGCTGATCCATCGCTAACAAAACCACAACAAAAACACGGTGAACTGAGAGAGGAAAGGCCCGCCGCTCTCCTGAAAGAACACACACGCACAGCCATGCCCACACACACACACACTCACACAAACACAGACCCGTAGACAAGCTCCACAATTTAAGCGCGTTTTAAACTGAATGATTTCCTCACTCATTTTTCATTTCAGTTTTGTTGATGACAAATCTGATACTTGTGGTTGTTCGGGGGCCACTCATCCGGAGAAAGGGGAAGAAGAACAAAGTGAAAATAAACAATGGCGTCATCGTGGTTATTATGTAAATAAGAAATATAGCACGGAGGAACATACTTGTCCTAATCTCAAAGCCCCGGAGCCACGACGGAACACCAAAATAGCCCCGGGGCCTTTGATGTCGGGAGCAGATGTTCAGGAAGTCCTTCGGAGGTCCAAGGAGAAGCGTTGGCTTGGAATTCCGGCCATGTGTATGTGCTTAGCATTTACTGTACGCCACCAAGTCGCCCGCAGCGGGAGTTCTAGGAGAACCGTTACCGAGGGTGCGTCCCGAACGGCACACTATTCTCAGTGCCGGCGCACCAGTCTACTCTTGACCAAGGTCCCTAGGGCTCCGGACTGAAGTATCCAGGGAGTTGCTCGGGTTCTTGGATCCCAGCCGAGGCAGCTCCGCCCTGTTTGGCAGATTTCCGTGTTATCTGCGCTCTTCGGCATCAAAGGGTGGTGGGGGAGGGGTGATGTTCCGATACGAATGCCCATGGAGCCTAACGCAGTTGCCCTCTCACTCTATATAATTGCAATGGTGTCTGCGTGACAGGCGAAACGCCGGAGCAAACGCGAGTCAGGCGGTGTTGAATAAACCGCCCGGCCACGGTATCGAGAGCACCCAAAAACGTATCAGAGACACTCTATGGGGTGTCAATTTAATCATGCTTAAACCAGGTATCACATTCCACAGCGATTCCGGCACCGACAAAGAATCCCGGTTACCGCATCGCACCGCGAGAAGCAAGGCCCTCCAGTTTGATTGGCCACACGCGAGTATCTGTGACACGCACGCACACACACACACGTGCGTCACCTGATGAAATGAGTGCGGACGAATCACAAGCTTATCACTCACAGACCCCCCTCAACCAGCGTAAACCACTTCTCGACACAGCTCAACCAACCCCCACCCCAGTATCTACCCCTGACCTGGACTCCGACGGACAAGTGGACAGGCACACAAGAAATAATTAATATGGCTTCCCACACGGGATGAAGGTGTCCTGTGTCGACCTGTCTGCTTCACTGCTTGTCTGTTATTACCATGCAATTGAAGTAATCCACAACACTATTATACGGCAGTTTATTGTACAGAAGTCTATGGCCGGCCTTCTGTCTGAGCTGAATCATACCGGTGGAAAGCTGAAACCGCTCTGGCTAATACACTCCCGCCACACAAACACGTGAGCACGTGTGCTTACACAAACGCACCACAGTGCACATATGGCCTTGTGCGCGTGCATGGACAAAAACTGCAGAGGAGAGAATTCGCCAATGCTCTTGACAGATTTGAGCTAACGACAAAGAACGACTTCCGTCCAACATCAAACACACCAGTTGTATTGAATATGACACTTAGTTTGACACGCAGACACACACATACACACACACACCATCTCATGTTGCCTGGACCCTGGACCATCGAGGCCGTCGTCAACATTCCCATGATGGGAGGTGTGTGTGTCGTAAGGTTGGGGAGGTGTCGGTGGGGGGGATAAAATTGATTGTAAACGCTGAATAATTCAGCCGAGACCCCGCTCGTTTGAGTGAGTTTCTTCGGTTACGTTCAGAAGCGCTTTCATAGCAAAACACGAGAAGGTTATATTCCACAGGTCCCAGAGGAGACCTGAACGCCTCTCATTAACCAGACAAAGCATCTTAAGCCCCCGACACTGTGACACAGGCAGACAGACAGTGAAACACATAGGCATTAGAGACGGATACAAAGAGGTCCGCTATGGAGAGGCATACATTCAGGTACTTCACCAAGTCCGGACAGTTACAAAATGCACAGCTAGACATCAGCATTAGTATCTGCTTTCAGCTGATCTTATCACATTGGCTTGCTTCTTTGTCACTGTTCTCAGTAGGTTCTCTTTTATTCCTGATCATAAAAGGTACGGACATTGATACGGTAACAATCCTCGCCACATTACAACTCCCAGCAAGTTAGTTAATATTGAGAAGGTTTGAGTGTCCGTTTGAAATCTTAGTAGCTTTTCTCATCATTATAACCTTATTAAGCAATAGTTTCTAATGTTATTGCTATTAAAGTACACTTTATTTCACCATTTAACAACTTTTTACGACACGCTAGACGTTTCCTCACCCTTTAAATAGTATATAGGCCAACCAAAAGGTTTTATTTTCCACTAAATGTTACCAGGAACGACAACATTTCTATGGAAGTGAGGGGACGTGTGAGCATTTAAATGGGTTTTTATATCTCAAATCCATATTCACATTAATGTTTGTTAAATATGATTTGGATATGATTTGGACATCACCCACACCTTCTTAACATACAATAATTAGGCTAAAGTTCACAGACATTTAAACGGCTGTTTAAGGAATGTGACATAAATAATTTTCAGCCTAATGATGTGTATATTCATCATATCAACAACTGGATTTAGTCTTATCATGTCTGTATTCAGAGTAATAATGTATGTATTTAGCCTAATCATATCTGTATTAACCATGATAATGTTTGTATCTAGCCTAATCATGTCTGTATTCAGAATAACAATGATTGTATTTAGCCTTATCATATTTGCAATAACCCTAATAATGTTGTAATCAGCCATATCAAGTCTGCAATCAGCCTAACCTTGTCTGTATTCAGTTCACCAATGTCTGTATTCAGCCGTGCGCTTTTCAAGCACTCTTCCCATCTTGCAATTAATAATACCAGGAGGAGAAAAAAAATCTGTTATATTGAACTGTCAGGTCAAGGGCAACATTTGTTCATCTCATTTAAATAACATTAAAATACATCCTCCATCATAACCCGAGAGTCATTACGAACAGAGTGAAGAGCGGCTCAATAAAACAAATTAAATGTAAACGCTGTAGATCCCTGTGCTGTGGACTTGTTAATACAATTCAGCCGCCCTGCAATTACTAGGCACGGCGATGACTCTGTGGCCTACAGTAAATCTACCTGATCACATTAAAACGATGACAGGGATGCAGGGAGAGAAAAGGGGGCTAGAGAGAAGGGTTGGTAATGTGGCAGATATAGGTTGCGGACCAATGGTAGGAGGCCCTCGCTTTATGTCACTGGCTCGGTGGCTCGGAGCATCATTAAATGACTTGCTGAAATTTTAATTCTCTGATCACATTAAGTGCTTGGGGAAGACAAGAAAATCTGGAGCAAAGATCTCTGCGGTGTCATCTTTTCTTGAGGGAAGACACACTGGGCTCTTTCCAGCGGCTAAGGATGCTGCTTTTTTTCCGGTGTCTCGTGGAAGCTAAGGTTGCACAAAAGCGTGAGATGATGGGTTTGTGTGACAGATCGTCTCATCGCCTGGACATACTTACTGTCCGTCTCTCGCCTCTCTTATCAGCGTCAGATCAAATGTGGACCGGTTAAGACCGGTGGCTCTTACAGAACAAGCAGAGAAATGCAAACGTTTTCACATGAACAATTCTGAAAACTAGATCACTGTTTATGTTGGCTATACATTCACAGCTGCAGCAGACCGATTTGTTTGTGTTTCTGTTCGCCACTCCTACTGTTTTCAATACGCCACAAGTCCATGTTGTCGCTGTATAACCAATTTATACAAAGACATGTAATATGAAACTTGTTGCGTGAGTCATACCACTAAATGTCCCTTTTAATATAAACCATGTCTTCAAAGTAATGAATTGTGTTTTATTTGTGTGTTTTATTAACTTTTAATAAATGCGAATGAGATGAGTTGTGTGCATTATGGAAACTGATTTGTGGCGTGTGTTTGAAGTGGTACTTTTCCTGGTAATGTCCAACACTGGGACTTTATATTTTGCCATTCAGGGTCAGAGAGTACATAGTTTCAATGTTTCCCATTTGTCGTCACATGAGTCCTAGATTAGCTGTATTAGCCTGTTATAAAATAAGCATTAAAAAAGAAAATAGTGTAATAAATCAAGGAGGTAGATATACATACAGTCAAACTATTTGGAGGATTTGGTATGTAGCAATGGCGGTCTCCTAATGAAAATAATTTAATGAAATATGAAGGTAGATATACATGCAAAGTCAAACTAGTGGATTTGGTCAGTGGCATTGGCTGTTTCCTAATGATTGCCAAACCAAACAAAAACAAAGCAGTACTCTTTCCCCCCTCTCTGGTGACCGGATGAAAGAAAGACATCGTTTTGAAGGAATCATCTGTAGAGACATTGTTATTTGTCTAATTCATACTAGTTTTGGCCTGTTTAAACTCTGTGAGAAGCTAAAGGTGATGTTTTCATTCGAGTATAATGTAAATAAGGCTACACAACGAGCGGACCCCTGTCGGGCCAGCAGCATGGGAAGACTTGGGAGAGTAACCAAGGGCAGAACCCACCCAAGAAGCGGATCATGACACTGAGGTTTTAGACCAATATCACGGCTGTTATATATTTCCCCACTGTGCCCTTTGACCCCAACTTGATGGCAGTCAACAGTGTGTTTTGAGGATTGGCCATTGTGGGTTGGTCTCTATAATGTAATGGAAAATGACTAAGAAACTCCATAGCTTGTTTCTATTGTTGTCACCGGCTTAAGGGCCCTAGGGCCCATCGTCTCAATCTTTTTGCTTTGGGTTTGTATCTAAAATTCTTGGTCAGAAAACACCATTGTTCTAAAGCATTCTCACTTAACTAGCTATATAGTTGGCTAAATAGATTTGAATCAGTTTGAATCAGGTTGAACTGACATGAGTTGAATTATCCTATTGATCCACACATCCCTTCAAATAGTTTTACATTATTTAGCCGACCAGAGAAACTTACAGTGAGTGCAAATTATTATTTTTCCACAAGGTATGGTGTTGAAAAATGAAGCACCCCCAGACCACCACATTGCCTCCACCATGCTTAACAGATGGCATCAAGCACTTGTCCTTTCATTTACACTCCTTTCATTTGGTCTGCATCTTCCAAATCTTTTTCTTTGAGATCTGAACACCTTCTGCTCTAACACTTCTGTCCAGTGTCTGTGTTCTACTGCTTTTTATTATCGTCTTTGCCTAGAAGGCCAGCAACTTTGGCCTTCTCACTGTTGATGTGAGTCCGATGTTTTTCGGGTACTATTTAGCAAAGCTACTAGTTAAGGACCTGTGAGGCGTCTAAACACACTAATCTCTACTGCGTCCTTGGTGGGTGCATCCTTCTGTCACAGCTGAGGTAGGCACGACACGTGGCGCAGAGCATGTGAAGGGGAACATCCTATTATGTTGTGATTCCAAGTCGTGCAAGTCTTGTTTTTTACTTGTGCTGGATATTCTCCAGCTTCTCATTCTTGATAATTGTACCGGATGACGTGATGTTTTTCTACATCTGCAAACCTGAGTGACAGGGATGAATCTTGGCTCATATGCGGGCCAATTCAGCTGTTTTACTTCCCTGCCTAAATGAAATTGCTTAACTACCCTAAGCACTGTCTTAAAAGAGAAATTAATCCACCAAATTCGTCTATTGCATATTTCTATTACTTGACTTAATTTCCTAAATCCAACTGTATGGTTAACTCTGTCAAAGTAGCCTTGATGTTTTTCCATTTGGTTTGGATTTAAAATCCCATCAAGACACCATTGGTCTCAATTGGGCCCGATACAAAATATACGTCCAGGTTTGGTAAGGCCATAACTGTAACATTTGGTAACTGTAACATTGTGTATCTAATTTTTGGTCTCTTGCGATTCCAGATCAACACTAATTTCCATCAATCCCATTCCCTAAACAAATTAGGCAGGATTTCTACGGTTTTGTGTCGATTTCACTCATAGGAACAAAAGCACATTTTAATTGTTTAAATTCTACTACTAAGATCCAACGGAAGTGAATGCGACCTATCCGGGTGATCGTATATTTTCTCATTGATGTGATCGTAATTCATGACATCAAGTTTGGATGTATCTTTTGGTGAATAATTAGATATTCGCCAAAAGACATTTAATGTATGATACATTTGAAGTGACACCTATTCTTCAGCTCCACTTGCAGGGATAAGTATATACTAGGGCTTGGATCTCGTTACCCTGAGTATGTTCCATATGTTTGTGAGACGTCCATCAATCTAGGCACACTTGAGCCTGGATCTTTAAGGAACAACAGAACGTCATCTGCACACAAGCATGTCTTATGTTCACTGCCTCTTAGTGTTATTCTCTCCAAAGATGGGTCCTGTCTTATTGCCTGTGCCAATGACTCCATGTACAAGGAAAGGAACATGGGTGAGAGAGTATTCCCCCTCTAATATTATTGTCCGTGAGAAACGTTCGGTAACCTTGATTTTTAGCAGCACGAATACAGTATTTAAATGCTCCGTAGCATGTGTAAAAAAACAAATCTTGGAACAGAAATCTTTCTGAATCAAAAGCTTTTTCTGCATCTAGATTGATTTACATTGTCCTATTTTGAATAATGTAGTCCATGACATGGATGTGTTTTGTTCCACATCATTTAATACTAGAATTATTACTTCCATTATTTTGGCTATTATTGAGGCATAGCTTATGATCAGTGTTAGGAACTACTTCTAAACACTCCCTTGGGATTACAGTTATGATGGCTTCTCTCCACCCACCCCCTGCCCATGCTCAATTCTGTCTTTATGGATTGCTTGTACGTTGGATCGTTCTGCATGCTTGAATGAAAGCCCCCACGAGGTATTTCTATGTCTGCCCTTCTGTGCTATCAAGGTGTAGTGTAAGGTAAACTCCATTATGTGCGTTTTGTCAGATCACGCAATTCTTAAGCCTGTGTCTATCTGCTTTGTACATAGAAGAAATGTCGAACTATCCTGTGTGGCGGGCTGAGTAAAAAGCATATTTCCTATCAGCCATGTTGAGGTTACACACATTCCATACATCAAGCGGCCCAAAGTCCTGCTTTGTGTCACGTCGCCTCCTGGTGGTGGGTCCACCTCCGGGCGCGTGACTCCCCGGCGTTCGACATCGCCGGCCTTCTAGCACCATCGTGTATGTTTGTCCTGTTTCCCATGTCCTGTGAAGGCACCCTTGCCTGATTCCCTTCAGCTGTACCCACTTAGTTGGGTATTTAAACCCCTGTGTGTCTTGTCTCCGTGTGTGTTATTGTCGCTGTTACGTGTCATACCCAGTACTAGTTTCACTGTACTGTGGAATATAGAAACGTTGTTTCTCTATCTACCTTTTCGTGCCTGCGTGAACGCGTGCCGTTTACTTTGCGCCTTACGAGGCTTATTGAGTGTCTGTTCGCTAATAATCCGAACATATTGGAACTCACCTGCGCCTTGATCCCGCTCCTTACACACGCCGACCATCACACTTTATCCTATTGATCGTTTTAGCAACTAGGTTCATTTTCCTACTTAGATTTGTGCTGTCAAATTTTGAGTGCAGCTCTTTATTTCTGATTTAAATTGTCAAAAAATATACTGAATTTGGGGAACATCTTTATACTATATCGTATTATACTCATTATGCTCAGGCCCCTTTTTCTTTCATTGTCACCACCCTTTGTATGTAAAATTTGTCAACAATGTGTCAAATTGTCAAATTTGTGTAGGTGCTCTAATTGTGTCCCTCTTGTAGCATCACTAAACAAAGTACATTTTTACACAAGTTATGACCAAGTTTGTTATAATTGATCTAAGTAGGCTTTTTACGTTTCCTGCCGTTCCCATTAATGCGTTACATTCAAAGAGTTGTCGTTATTCTTATCCAAATTGCTGTTCAGGATGTTATTTGCATCAAAAACTATAGGCTACTTTTAGTATTTTGTCAGCATAATGTTGGTGAGACAGTGGTGGGTGCGGTTGCATTTACATAGGCTGTTTGTAATACGTGGACAATCCCATCTTATCTAACCTGTATTCATAAACAAAACAGTCAAGCATGACTCGCCAGGGGTAAAAAAAGGTCTATACCCAGCAGCAGAGCGTTTGCGCTAGTCTGTATTAGGAGTTTTGCCCTTCGCCAAGGTATTGTATTACAACATAATAACATTTATGTGTCAATGATCTTTGTATAATTGCTGGTGCTTCAAAAGTGTGAAATATATTTGTTTGTATCATTTCCCTTGAGATAACATCTTTAATTCTGTGTCTGTCAATACCTTTGACACATCTACTGTACAATTCATATGTACAGATGCTAGGTTGGTCAGCAGACCAGCGATGTAGGGATATGGTGGATTTTATGCAGGTCTCAGTTCAAACAGTCCTCTAATGGCTCGTGAAACAGGGCCCCAGGTAAAGAGTTGGACAGAGTTTATAATTATTCTTAACTCTATAAGCCAGTGCTCCCAACTGGAAAATAAAAGAAAAAATAACTGAAATGGTCACACAAGTAACCTCAGACAGGAACACTTACAGTCATAGATTTGAAGATGTTTTCGATCTGCTAACAACACGCTAACATGTCACTACTGATGTTCCTTACCAGGGAAAACGGAACTAAACCTGTGCACCTCAAATAAAACACGATAGTAGTCTTTGTTGCATAATGCATCGTCTCTGTAGGTAACAACATGCCAAGTTCATTAACGGCAGCCTGAATAATAACTTTCAGAGAAATGCACCAGACTTTCAAGTTAGGGTTTGACATGATTTTGTTCTTTGTCTTTTTCGGGTGACAGAAATCTGAAGCTCAAGCTTGAAGAGCTTTTCACCTCTCAATGGCATTATCTGATTGCACTGTTGGCAGACGGACAATAGCCAAGCCATTAAGGACCCAGGACAGGCAGTACAGGATGGACGCTAGCCCTGACACCCTTTCAAAATGTCCATATGCTAAATACGTTCATGGATATTCAAAACACATCCCCTTTGACCAAACAGTTAACAATTTATAGAACACATGTGTCAATAACATTGTGTTCTCCTGACCATCTCTATTTCCACACCATGCATACTCAATTAAACATATATACATTTTACAGCAAAGGCAAGCAGAATTGGAATGTTTTGTATTTAGATGCACAATTTAAGGGGTCACAATGATTTGTAAGGGCACCCTTTTCTGGACCACGTTACACATGTAAGAGTGAATTGCAGTGTAGGCATTTTCTATCAATTGCTGGTCAGAAATGACTTGCCACTAAGGAGATGCCTTGCCTGATCTTTAATGAGTTGGGTTCATTCAGGAAATCTTGTCAGAAAAGGCACTGTTATGATTTCTGTTCATTTGGCCTGCTGAAAACACAATATGACGGACACTTGCAGGGTGAAACTAAAAAGCACCCTCAAGAAACAATCATCTTTTTACACATTTGTTATGAAAATGGGTCATCTATCAAAAATGGCAATGCTTACGTTTACTCTGCCTTCTCGAGTGTGGTTGCTTCAGGAGGATTAGTCTGCGCTAATAATTGATTGGTGGAAATGTTCATGTTTGAAATACACGGAGGCCTGCAGCTTTCGGTTAGCGAACGAGCTAATCATCAGGCAAGCTGGCAGCTGAATAAAGCCAGGTGGTGTGTGTTTAATCTGCCTAGAATGGCATGTAAAAGCTGTCAAGAGAGGGTGGCGGGAAGGGGGGGAGGGGTTGGTCTGCACCTCTCTCTTTCCCAGTGGCAGGAGAGAACAAGCATAAATCTTCTTCAACAATCTATTTTCCATCATACTTATTCACAAGGGACATCTCAAAGTGGTCTTTACCCTTTCTGTCAATGGCTGCCCTCATCCATCACTTTCATAGAGAATTATACCCTGGATCGATGTAGTTCGCAACCGGTAAGCATTTGTCGAGCTTTGGTGTATGCCGCCTCGCTGCTCTTAGTGTTCTCAGGCTGCGTCCGCTGACCGTCAACCCATGCCCAGATAATTCACACGGAACGGGTTGACAATTTACACATGTTAGTGTTTATTAAAGAGGTCACACATTATCTGCAGACAAGCGATGAAAGACAGCCAGAGACCCATACTATCATTATATAAATTATAACCGGCCAAGTAAAAAATAAAAAGGTTGACGCTACACTGATGCGTAGCGGAAAGGTCATAGGTCAATGAGTATTTCATTCACAGTGACAAGAAATGCAAACACATGCCGAACACGGTGTACGTACAGATAAAAAAAATATGCACAATACTATAAAACCAGTTATGCTGGTAACATTATTGACAGGCCAAAGACACCTCAATCCCACTCTTAAACAATATTTATATTTATAAGACACCTCAGTCCCACTCTTAAACAATATTTCTATTTATAAGACACACAAACATGAAACCAAGACACAAAAGTTACATGGATACAAAAAAATGTATAATAATAATACATAATAAAAAACACAACATCATGAGGGAGCCACTGCAACATACAAAATTATTCAATTAAAATACACCATTTGCATAAACAAACAGAATTGGTGCCCCTGAGGGAATGCTTATTTTTTTTAAGATCTAAAAAATAATCATTGAGAAACAGAAGGGGGGTGAACAGATTTCCAGTTCAGGAAAATACTGCGTCAACCTACTAGGGAAGTAAAATGTCACAATGTCTGTTTGGCTGGGGGATAATTAAGAAAGGCATGATCGCAGGTTAGCTCTTCAGATAAAATTATGAAAATGGTTTCCCGATATTTTTTTTAAAGACACAAGTGCACAAAGTCACATGAGGAGACATGCCATCTATCACAATCGTTGTTTACATTGGAATTGCAGGTCAGTTGGCTTAAGCTGCAGCGCTCCTGGATTGATTGGGAAGCCCTCACTGTTCTGGAGACCCAGCTAGTAACCCCAAAATGTGTCAAAGTCCTCCAGAATTGAGAGGATGGAAGGTAAGTAGGAGCAGTGTCACTGACATAAAGTTACAAATCATCAGCAGATAATGACCCTCTCCCATGACTACCCTGGAAGGAAGTTGAACATAGAGCTATCAAAAGGGTCTCAATAGCAAGTGCAAATAACAAAGGAGAGAGTGGGCAACCCTGCCTGGTCACACATTCAAAGGCAAAATAAACAGGACGGATATCATTAGTACAGACACTGAAAATTACCAGAGATTACCGCTGGTCTACCCTTAATAAAGCCAATCTGTTCCTCCGATATGATTCCAGACAGGACTTCAGCCAGCATCTTTACATCTACATTAAGGAGGCTCAGGGGCCTGAATGAAGAGCAGGAACAAGGATCCCTTCTTAAGGAGATGCCCCATTGACACCTGCAAAAGAGTCTGTGATCATGAACCACGTTCCAGTGACTCATTCCACGTACACAATTGCATGGGAGCTAACTTGGCATGAAATTTCTTAATGAACACAACAGAAAACTCAAAGCAGGCCCTGGAACTTTACTACTCCACATGGACTTATTAGACTGCTAAACCTCTTCAAGGCTGAAAAGGGGATTCAAGGTCAGCTTCAGTGTTGGAGTCAACAGAAGGAGTATCCAGATCACCCAGGAATCAAGTCATATTGGCATTATCTGATGGGAACTCTAATGCTTATAGGGAGGAATAGAAAGATTTGGTTTTAGGGTATGAAAATAAGCCATGCAGCCATTCCGCATCTTTAGTAGACAAAAGGTTAAAATTGGACTGCAAGTTCAAGCGTCACTTATACATCTTTGGAGATTGGGGATCAAATTTTTAGGATTGCTTTGTTCACATGAGAGGAGTAGAAAAAAATGGTTGGCCACAAGAAATTTGTACCATAAAATCTGAAATGGACTTTAACATAGCAGAGGTAATCATAGTTCTGGGGTTAGAGCGGTCTAGAACTGGATCAACAACAGAATTCAGATCCCCACTAATTATTACCCGCGGGTGTTTAGAGAAAGCATTTTCCCTACCAACCCATTGGCAAATTCAACATCATCAAAGTTGGGAGCGTATACATTGACCAAAATTACTTGTGTGTGCAAGATAGTGCCTGTTACAACTAAATAACTCCCATTACTCAGAGATTACATTAGCAGCAGAGAAAATAATTCTATAGCCAATCACATTGCAAATCCTCTGACTTCGGTGTTAAAGTGTGAATGGAAGACCTAACTAAACCTGGGGTTTTGCAGCCTTGGGTGATCCTTAGTGTGTAAATAAGTCTCTTTCAGAAATATCACATCCACATTCAGCTTCTTCAAGTGAGAAAAGACCCTAGAACTCTTGTCGGGAGTATTCATTGATTTGGAATTCCAAGAGTAAAAACTCATAAGAGAGCACCCACTTTTAAACGATCTTTGTCATCCATCTAGTCAAAGCAATTATACAAATAAAGAAGTTCAATTTGAAGAAAAGGGCAAACTAATCGGCATGAGAGACAAGGTCTCATTGGGGCCATTATGGAATATTTAGCAATACCATTACATTCCCCTCTGTCCAAGATATTCAGCCTAATAGAGCTATGAAGAGCAGTAGCACAGTGCATAATTGCTCTACTAAAACATTGATGACTGAAATTAGAGGTGGGCGGGGTCATAAATCAAATTACAGTACCGTTGCTTGTGTCTAAATGGCCAAACACTAGAGAAGTAGGTTTTAATTTGTGACAGAGTCAAGGAAATGATGTCGGAATAATTATGCGTGTCTTCCCGCATATGCGTGTCTTCTCGCACGTTGTCTCCAATTAAATTTTTACAGAGGCAACTGTTAGCTACAAACGAATGCCAGTTAAGCCTCAGCAAAACTGAATTATTAAATCTGTCAGCCAATATCCCATTACAGGCTGCTTATGAATACTTGAATACTTGGCTTTGATGGCAGGCAGCTGGGGTTTTGAGATCCAGTTATATGCATACATCACAAAAGGACGGCACACGTCAAGGCTGGCAGTGAGGGAGATGTGGAGATAGCTGTCACTGCATAGGGGATCCTATGACCTGTCATAAACATGTTATGGCCATGTAACATTAGTCGACACAAGGCCAATGCCTTACCCGGGGAACGAGATTACATAAATGTATACGTGGGAACAAAAGAGGCCGCCCACTGAGTCAGGAGACACCGAGGCATGTCATCAACGCTATTTAAATGTATTTTTTTATGTTAGGTGAAGTTGTGGCGGTGCAAAGTGGCTACACAACCCCTGTTCAAAGGCACACAACCCATACTCCACACAGTCACACACTTGCACACTCCGACACAGAAGAACCTTGTTTTAACTTAAGAACTTTGGGCCTACATCACGTTACATATAAATTCAGTGCAACACAAAGGTCATACACCATAGATGGCATAAGAGCACAAACACAAGCCTTTATACTTATTTACACTCTCACTCAAAGCAACATTTAAACAAGTTCATTTGCTGTTTCCAAGCAGGCACGCTAGCACCTTGGTGAAGACCCACGCGCACTTAAGACATTAAGACTTCAACCTGGACTGGACTTGTGAGTCGTATTGGCATGTACACGAGATTGATGAAAATTACTTCCAAAGCATTTATTTCGCCTAATACCTCTGAAAGAAGAGTGTGCACTCAGGAGATATTTGATCTGAATTAGGTTGAACTGATGAAGCAATTGATTAATTGGAATTCAAGCCATCAGTCACCGGAGCCAGCAGCAGCATCATTTACATTCCAAACAATTAGCTGATGGTCCAATAGGACATTGAGTATTAATACTCAGTAGTCAATATGATACCTCCAAGGTACCATCATCCCCAATTGACAAGCACAATGACACTTTTAATCCTTGCTTGATCAAAGTGCATATATTTGGGATTTCCACCTTGATTCAATACGTCTTGTGAATTTTTAATCTGCTCAGAGAGCAGAGGGTTTAAGCATAAGAGGCGTCTCTTTGAATTGTTGCATCTGAGCGAGCCAAGTGGCTGGCAAAGAGACAGTTGAGAAGAAACATTTCATCAGAATGCATAGGTTTTTGATGACAACCTTGTAACTGAACAAGGTAGGAATTGTTTCAGAAAGATTCAAATTATGTGGTAGGTCACATTGAAATCATGAGGTTGTTTTTTCTGAGCAGATGGTTGGAGTGGCTAAACATAATTACAATAATTATTTTTAAAAAGCATTTGTTCCATGCAAACTGACCTCAAACAAACAAAAAATGATTTGAAAAAGAAACATTATTTCATAACTTGAAAAAAAGACAACCATGCAATTTTGGATTAATTTTATGGGTGCCAAACTTGGGAACAAAGTTACCCTAGAAAAAAGGAGTTTCACCAGTTGCGGTTCCAGCAATACAACCGATCATGACATGTCAAAGAGTTCAAGTTGCCTGACTAATAAGGAGGAGAGACTGCTATTAACTCTGTTCCTCTCTTAAAAATACATTTTTTCCCACTCACACACAGAAACACCATGGGCAAACATGAATTACATGCTGGACTGTATGATTCCGAGAAGCCTGTAGTTGATCTCTCAAAGTGCCCATTACAGAAACCTATCATTGTGACATCAAGACCTCCTCCTCATCGACTGTGCTGACGTTTTCCATCCGTGGCAAGCCCCCTACTGACAGCAATGGCACTAGTTCTCTCTCTTCTTTTCCTCATCCAACCTCGCTCTTTCACCACCTCTATGTCTTCCCTTCGTTCCATATCTATTTTTTTCCTCATTCATTGTGGCCATTTAGGGTCTGTGGCCTTTTCAGTACACGCTGAAAAAGTTAATCATTAGAAGTAACAGCGGTGACCATTGGCCACATTGATAGATTTAACCACTACCAGTTTGATTCGCTGCTGTCAAGCATCATTTGATTTGTTGTACAATACCAGAGCATCACTGTAATGCACTTGTGTGTGTGTGTCCCCTCCCCATTTGACGAAGTGTGAGAGCTAGCAAAGCCACCGCATGTAATATTGCCTGGTGCAGATCGCATATCTGTGACATTTAATAAGCTACTTATCATGTACCCCTCGGGATAATCATTTATCAGTACCTGATCAAGTCACTGTGATGGATTGTTCTCAATAAAGGCACTTTCCTGTGGCCGGTTGGGTAATTTACTTTACGTAAGTTATTTCCTCAAAGTTTGAACGGCTCTAATGAACTGGCCCCGGTGGAGTGGAGTTGTACAGCCAGCCACCACGGCTGACTGCGGCTCCGTCGTAGTCGTACTCCTGTGCTCATTTCCCCGAGACAGGTGTCAAAACACTCCCTGTCTGCCTTCCGTCAGACCCCCGAGCTGAAATCTGAGGTGAACGTTCGTGAGGGAAAGATTAAAGACCCCTGGAAGTATTGCTGGCCGACACGCATGCTCCCGAAGATTAACTTTATCCGGCCATACGTGTAAAACTTAGCTGGAGCCATTTGTCATCTTCGAAAGTAATACGTTTCCAAATACCTTAGACAGGAACCCACTGTAGTCCCAGTCTACTTTATGGCTAGGGGAAAACTCTCTCTCAACAGGCTCCAAGACTCCAAGAAAAAAAACACTTTTAATCTCTGAGAGAATTATTGAAAAGGAAAAATAGAAAAGGAAAAATGTCATCGTAATGTTGATCGTCTGATTCTCTTGAAAATGAGCCACTGTATTGTCTGGGAGAGGAAGAAAACCTAATCGGGTTTTATCAGTTCTGGCAGATTAGCTATCTCACCGAATGCCCTGCTGTAAGTGTGTATGCGTGTGCCATTGTGCTAATCTATGTACTGGCCCTGTCAAATCCCCCTGATTCCATCCTATCAAACCGTCTCTCCGCCAGCCGACCATCTGCCCAGAACTTGATCATATGCAATCTGCCCACCCAGACTGGCACTGATTTGCCAGTGTTACACTCCAATTACACTAGTCATGTCATGCCAACAAACCAGAGACGAAAAACACACACAGCATCCAAACAGGGTTCACCTGTGCAGGGGTGGGGGGGGGCTGAGGTGGAGGGTTCCTTTAGTGTGCAGACAACAAATGTTCAGATCACCACACGCCCAACCATAGAGTTACATCCAGTACCTGGCTGGGTGTGAAAACAACGATCGATGAGCCATTGGGGAACGCATTTCTCCCTGTTCCTCACTGCAGCTTGTTATGAGGTTGAGGTCAGCTCGCTCCGAATCATCATTCTACATCATCACGCAAATGGATTAGGGTTAGGGTCATGACCCGCACTTGATCAATAAGCAAACACAATCACCGCAATCTTACTGACATCCATGCTTAAAACATTGCACTTACAGAAAATGGTTAATGACGAAAGGCCATCCGCAATCGGTAAAGCAAACAAATACGAACCACAGAAAACTGTTTAGGAATATAAAAAATATCAGTATGAGTCTTCCTAACGGTAACAACTTGAAATGATTGAACTGGCAGCAGTAAACACTGTCTCTCATATATCAGGTTTCACAAAGAAAAAAATACACCAAATGAAAACCCGACGGTTTTTACTGCTATCAGTATGTTAAAATCGTCAGAGAAGCAAAACCCATGTGACTTCTTGACGTTCCGGCCCTAATCAAATGTTAAGCCTACGTGCTCTCCTGGCTCAACGCTGATCCATATCCAGGCCCCGTAGCCTTTCCCTAATTTTAATTTCTCTGGCTCCTCACACATGTTAATTTCTCCTCCCTCTCCTGTACGGGGGCTGGTTTGGAGGCTTGGAAGAGGTCGCTCCGCGTGGGGTGGCCGACGGGGTCACTGTCAATTATATCCATTTAATACCCACTTACGTCTGCGATGACATCTACTCGCCGGGTCACAGACATCACCGGGGAGGATTCGCCCTGCACCTTCTCCAATAATCTCAGCGAATATGGGGCCGGGATATTGCAAAAGATCAATGTCATTAACGAGGCCACGTAGAAGACTTTCGATTATTGCCATAATTAAGGCCAAAGCAGGCGCAACGCGGACCTGTTTCCACCTCAAGCACAAGCGAATACAGGCTGGATGACCTAAACAAACTGATGAGGCTCGTGTTAACTCTTGTTTTTAAATAAGAGTTTACATAGCTCTTTATCAGTGGTGAATTACAATTATTGCTGCGTGCAGTAATTCAAAAAGTATGAACAAGAGCTAACAATACAAGCAAGAGCTAACAATACAAGCAAGAGCTAACAATACAAGCAAGAGCTAACAATACAAGCAAGAGCTAACAATACAATGAAACGTGTTATCGAATAAACGTAATGAAACAACTTGACAGAAGTTGAATATGTTATCTAAGTAGACGCAAGGACAATGCATTCTGCTCACCTGTGGAAACTGTACCACGTGATCTCATTGGCTGTGGCGTGTGTCTTGGTGAGTGCTTGGTGAAATGAAACACTGGAGAGTCTTCATTAAGAGGATGAGCATTCAATATTTCTGTCACCGGGCCGGGAAATATCATGGCAGGATCCTTTTACAGAGCTGCCGAACACCTAGCTAGCTGCCAACCAATTAAACTGTCCTGTGATTAGTTCATCTCTGAGCCGTCATATCATTTGCTAACCGCATGCCCTTTCTTCCACAAGAGACCTTTTAGAAACACTTTGGAGATGGCTGCGTTAGGTAGGACATTGTTTTTTACGGTGCTATTCTGATTCTGGGCACAATATTATAGCCTTAGACAATGGACAGCAGTGGGCACAAATGCTAAATGTATGTGCATTTTGGTTTGAGGATTATACCTTACATGCAAATGTAATGGTAACAATCAAACACTAAACTTCCATAAGACTTCTTCATTGGCTAACATGACTTAGTTTGTGGTAAACTGTGTTTGGTGGGCCCACTGGAGAGGAAGTTTGAATAAATTATTACAATAGACACGAAACCTAAAACTCTTTCCTGTGACTGGTGCCCTTGGCCTCCAGTGGAAACCTGTTGCAAGGCTTGTGACACTAACAGCGAAAACGACATGACTGGAGCATTTCTGTGGCTTGTATTAGATTGCAGAGCCCTGAAACCCAAGTCAGTTCTGTAACAGGGTATAGCCACTTAAGATGGCCCGATAGCTATGATGACGGACAGTTTAATTTTTTATTTAATATCATCTCAGGCTTATACCGTTCATCCGGGTGTAAAAGGCAAGGGCTGGGGGTCTGATGTTAAGAGAAAGAACGTTGTCTCTTAAGAAATATCTGTAGAAGTGTACTTTTAAAAGAACTATTGGATTTTTAATTAGTTTGAATACATGCAGGGGACTAAGGTAGGGACAAATGTCTCACCTGTGGTAAAGAACACGGGGGTTTACACTGCGGGTACCGGTGTCAGACAGCACATTGCGGAACTAATCAGGCCTTGATGTTGCAGGCTGTAATAACTCAAAGCAGATGCATGTATAACGATGTATAACCGGTACGCATTTTGTGTCTGAGGGCATAACCTGAACAGCCATAATACCCTGTGTTTAATCAAGTCCTTTCCTTCCCCCCCAATTGAAGTCTGTTATGTTGCTTGTAGGTAACAGGAATGGAGAAACACAGTAGATGGAAAATGTCAGAAAAAACGTGCTGCATAATGTTGATCTGATTTTAGTTTATTGCGGATTACCAAACCACCGTAAATGAGCACGTTTAGACACGTCCCTGTTTTCCATCAAGCTGCTGTATTGCATCTGTGTTAAATGTAGGTGGCAAGCTCATATATCTAATTATACCATTTGCAAACATTTTTGTTAATGAAATGGAAAAAGCGTAATTGAAAACTAAATGATTGCTTGGCTGGCACAGGCGTCGGAAAAATGCCTGTGTTGTGAGAGACCCCAGCAGGGCACCAATAACTTATGAATCGTAGCTTCTTAAACAACACAGACTTAACATGTAAGATCTTTGGAAAATGTAAAAAACACTAACAGCATGGAGCCTTTTTTGTTTATAAGAGACCACATGGCACAATATATATTATGTTAGAATAAAAAAATGGCAAGGTTATAAATGGTTTCATTACACCGAATTACACAAGATTCAGTTAAACTCAGTTCAAGCATTCTTGAAAATCACGACACATTTGGTATAACAAAATGTTATTTTATTACTTAATCATAAAGATAACATAAAATAAAAATAAATAAATAAATATTTGTCCATTGAATGGAACAACTGTACAATTCTTGATGTACAGCTGCAATAGAGACGCCAAACATTTAAATCCTGTTTTCAGTACGATGGTTCGAAAAGTCTCCACTCTCTAGTGACTGCTAATGGTAGTTTGGGCACCTGCAAGCTCAGTCATGTGGTTGGTTGGTTGGTGAATGCATTCTCTTTCAGATCCTCTTTCAGACTCTGGCCCTTTTTCATTATAAAATACCATTTTGGCTGTATGTGTGGAATAGCTCTTTCCCTGCACTGACATCAATTTCAAAATGTGTTTGACACCATTTTCTATTAATTTCTATAGAATATTTATATTTTAACTCAAAATAGGAACTTATTTAGTTGATTCAAAACACTGACTCTTCCTTTCTAAAAACTGTGATTCAGTGTTGTCACTCCTTAAGGGTAATTATTTGATATGGTCACGGGACTGGGATGACCATCATAAAAACCTGATTCTGTGGTCAGTGGGACATTTGTCTTTGGATATAGAGGACCTACTTGGATAATTGTTGTGCTAAAAGATCCAACAACATCCCACATTTAGCCACCTTGCAGAGGCAGGCTGGTCTTGACATTAAATCTCTTGGTACTTGACAGAGCAAAAATATACTTATCTGGGGCCTCGTTTATTAGTATTGCGTAACAATAATAAAAAAAAATACTTACAATTGAGATTCAAAGTAGTTGTACACACGGAAACAGGGGTATATTTCAGCCAATCGTGTAATTGTTAAACACACACCCATTTAATGTTTACCGCCTCAATGTTTGTGCTGGAGTTTGGCATTTTGCATTTCAAAATGCCCCGTACATGTGTGGTCATCAATTAAAGCCTGTGGGAACCACATTTGTGTACATACAGCACATCAGACAAAACTAAGAAGATTGCATTTCTGAGACTGAGCAATACAGAGGTAATGTATTCTTCCCTAAGAGAGGAACATCTTTAACAGCTCACTTATGCAGCCTATGAAGAAATGCTGTCTTTGTGGTTCTGTTGAATGAATGAGTAAAATATTTTTGTCACCACATTCAGCATCATATTTCACACATCACCTGCAAGTTAAGTGAGAACGGAAGGCTGTTATGTTCACATACTAGTCTCGGCATGGTACTTTTTACGTCGATCCGGGCACTGTCTATTCCTAATTTGCTTTTAAGAAAAAGATATGTTCCTCTTAATCAACCCATTGAGCCATTCTATGGAACTGTTTTGTGGACATGGTATTGGTTGCCAAGGTGAGATGCCAGAGGAATGTATAACAGGAGGAATGTGCACCGGATGTGGATGTGCATTGGATGTGCACCGGAGGGAGCCTCTCATAGCACCTGATCCCGGAAGCTTACACTGCACCAATAAGTCTGGTCCGGCTTTGGGTCAGATTGTTCGGGCATGGGCGGAAACGCCAAAAGGATGTTGAAAAAAGTTCACTTAAATTAGATTGGATCGACCTTCAATCAATCAAATGAACAACGCAGATGATTTAGAACCAAACCGTCAAATTTAATAACAACAGTGCTGTATATTAACGCTAAGCGCCTTAGAAAAATCCTTCGTTGTTAATAAGGTGCACTGGGAGCCCTTTGTGGGAGCGTTGCACTCTTCATCACCGAGACCACACCCCCAATCCGAGAAAGGTGCCGATTGGCCCAGTTAAATGGGAGGTGGGCGTCAAACTCCAATAACGTCACTAACGTCCACTTCGCATTTCAATGTGCACAGGCAATGTGCAACACAACACCGGTGGGCATCTTTGTCTTCATTGAGAATAAGTATTTTATTGTCAGATGCACATCCACGCAAAAAGCTGTAGTATAAGTAAAAAACATAAAGCAAAAATATATAGAGAGTATATATGACAAAAATGTTTACTAACTAGAATAGAATTAAATTTAAAGCAGAACATATACATAACAATATTAACTAGCAGCAATTTAAAACAGTGTGGACATGGGGTGATGACAATATGAAAGAGGTTTTGTGTAATAGTGCCTAAAACTGTACTTTTGTACAAGCTATTGTGCAATGAATATGCATAGATCGTCATCAGAGCATTGAAATGTTCATGTGATCATATGAAATGTGATCATATGTTTGTGGGTCTGGAAATGTGGGCCTTGCTTCTCTGGTGGCATCTACAGATCCATCAACAGATCCAAGCCAGGGTGGCTGTAGTCTTTTATTATGTTCTGTGCTTTTCTAAGGAATCCCAAACCATGTCTGCTGATGGAATTTACTTTTCCGCAAAAACAAATGATTAACAATGGTTGTACAGTCTATAATTTCAGAAGCGACTAATTGATATTATCATAAAAAAATAACTGTGGATAACTGTGGATGTGGATAAATCACTTGAAATACTGAAGCGTGTTAAAGAACTACGGTGTATTTTCCACGTTAAAGCTACACTAGGTGTGATTCTTTCCCCCTGAGAGTTGTTTAGCAACACAGACAATGCCCAATGGAAAGAAGACCTAGACTAGCTCTCTATTGCTAGCAACCGGAAACCCTATGCTAACATTAGCAAGGCTAAGAGCAACGTTAAACTCGTAGTTAGCTGGGTTTTTTGAAAGGCGTAATTCCATTTTTATATTATTATTCAAAACTACTTTCTCTATCGGGCATTAGTGCAGATCGCTTTCTAATCAGTGATGGCTTTGCATACATTTACAAACATTGTCATGCAGTGATCACATGTGTGGTTTAGAGACAGATTAGTGTGTCGATGTGTTTGATAAATGAGGCCCCAGGTTCCTGGGGACTTGGAAGCCACATAACATGTCTACCACTTTTTGAACCTTTTGAAAGAAATGCCACTTAAAAATGGAGGCGTAATTTAAGGTCACAGCAGTCATTGGTATGATTGTAACACTGTTCATCTGGGTAGGAGGGTGGGCTGTAGATCACTTCACCAGCCAATCAGGGCTGTATATGTAAATAGCTTCAAATGTAAACAGACTGACCTTCTGACGGGCCAAAACAAACTATAGGAATTAAAGGATGAAGAAAAAAACTTGCAAAGATTTTTATTAGACCTACAATGATGACAAAATAATAAAACAACAAGGACGACACAAGGCTTTTCATGGTCTGAAAAATATCAATCAGATCTGGACAAGGATTGAGACATAGTGAGAACATGAAATACAACCTGGGCCATCCTTGTGACTCTTTAAAAGTAAACAGAGCCCTGCAGACATAATAAGCCAGGTCACGTACCTACATGACAGCAGGGCTAACAATGTTTGTCACAACTCCCCTTTTTCCAGCCCAAGCTGAAATGAGAGCAGTCACAGAAATATAGGATTGCCATGACTTATTTATGACAGTGAAACCTAAGAGCTTTCTTTATGATATCATCTTGGAATGATTGGGTATGTTTTTTTTCATTGAGGGCCATCTGATATAATTTCAAATGGTTAAGCCTCAAAGTCAATTGTGTAAAGTGTGATTCGTTTTGCACACATTCAATCAAAATACGGGGTTGTATTCCTGGGTCACGTTGATTGACATGAGCAGATTATTGAATAACAGATAAAGTGCCTGTCATGGTGATTATAGAGCTTTCTGCGCATGCAACTAAATAAAAAAAACTAAAGATGAAATGTGATGGACTATGAAGGTTGGTTCAGACTTGAATGGAGAAAGAAAGATACCGAGACAGTTTAGTCCATTTTCATAATACAAATGATTGGTAGAAACAACCTTTTGAACAGAATATTGAATCTTATTGAAACATGTACTGTACTTAATTGTACTGAACGTGTTAAGGGTTTGTTTGCTTCAGTTTCTATAGCTCTTATTTCAGTAAGAGGAAATACGGTTTAGTTCCTCAATGAAATTATATTCAAAAAGAAGACACTTTTACAAAACCAGCAATAAGCAGAGTTTCTCCCCGTCTCTTTCCTATTCTAATGGCAGTTTTGTTTTTTGTGCCGCAAGTCTGTGCAGAGTGGAAAGCTTACACCAAGCATTGAGACAAACAGGGGGATACAATCAATGACACTCCATAGTTAATGAACTTTCTGACCTTTAGAAAATGTAGACTGCTTAACCAGATTCAGCGTATTTAATAATTCAGTTGGAGGGAGAGAAGCAACGCTGGGCTCAATTAAGTGAATAATATTTCTCTGTCTAAAGACCTACACCATTGACATTGCTTTGGCCCAGACCAAAAATAAATAGAAAAATAAAACTCATTACAGACTAATCAGTTTTGGCGGGATTTTGACCTACCAGACCATTTAATCTCAGGCATTTGTTTAGCAGTAAACATGAGAAGTCCATGCAGAAAAAGAAAGACACTGAATGAGAACTTTGAAATATTTGGAATGAGGTCTGTGACAAGATCCTAGAATCACCTTGTACTCAGATTTAGCGTTGTCAATACATTTAGAAAACAAGGCTGCACTATGACTCTCACTGTGGCACTTTGAATGGGGGGGTCACATAGTGCATTATTCACACACTTCAGTTTTCGGTTTCAGCTCTCGAAGAAATAACAAGGTGTAATTCAATGGCCTGCTTTGATCATAAGGGACGCTGTGCTGCTGTCGTGGCTAACTGTGACTAACTGTAACTAACTGTAACTAACTGTGGCTAACTGTGACTAACTGTGGCAAACTCTGTCTAACTGTGACTAACTGTGACTAACTGTGACTAACTGTGGCTAACTGTGGCTAACTGTGGCTAACTGTGGCTAACTGTGGCTAATTGTGGCTGTGCGTGGAGTTTGGAAAACATTTACCATTTATCGTAACAACTGTCTATAGATGCTGGTGGCACGCTCAATTCCAAGCTTGCCTGGCCTCCAACACATCGTGTCCTGCCATTTCAGAAATATTCACTTGTGGTATGTAGGCCAAAAGCAAACAGACTGTTCAGTTTGTGGTTTTAACTAAAAAAGGAGACTGCCAAATGTGCTGGTCATGTTTCTCTTATTTTTTACTATATGAAATAAAGTGTGTGAACTGAGTGGGTTGTATTACTCAGGCAATTAACCAAATAGCATGAAGCACTTCCTCCCTGTGTCAAATGCAATATATTTACAAATGATGAAATAAAGGCATTCAAACAGCATATCATGCTGTTGGTATTATTGCTCAGTGCTCTTCGCTTGCCTGGCACATGGAATCAATACCTGGAGGCAATTTTAAGCGTGATCAGTTTGCATAGATTATTGCCTGACAGGGGGCTTCTTCATCGATTCCCTTATCATGTCAATCATTGGCATTGACAACTCTCAGAAATGCAGACATCTGCAAGTAATGTGGTTTCATTTGACCACTGGATTTAGAGCACTGCGATTTTAAAGATAACAGATAATTAGCAACCCCCAAAAAGTATAGAACAAAATATGTAAATAATATCATTATTTGTGTCAAAACATGATTGGTGAATGTGAGAATGTATCCCAGTAAAGTGTATAATAGGTAATGTATGAATTAATGTATTATATATAAATAACATACATATATGTGTATATATATATATATACGCAATAAGGCATGAGCTAATTGGAATATGGCCAATGTAGCCCGCCTAAGAGTTGTTCTAGTGCCTTGTTGAAAGTTTATATTTTGTATTTATTTCCTTGTTAAGGTTTTTGAGCCAATCAGTAGGGTTTGTATACAGAATACCATCATTATGTCAGTATTGTAGTTGTCAATATTATAGCAAGAATAACTCAAATAAGCAAAGATAAATGGTAGTACATCATTACAACAAGACATAAAGATCAGTCTATCTGGAACTGGCTTTCATGACGCCACATCGAATCAAAGGGTGAATACCTATAAGAATGTAAATGGTTTTAAAAAGGTGTTTGGTCATGATTTCATGTTATTTCATAGTTTTTATGTCGTCAATATTATGTGGAATACAATGTGGAAAATAGTCAAAATAACAAAGTACCTTTGAATGAGTAGGTATGTCCAAACATGACAGGTACTGTAGGTGTTGGCCCATCTGAACAAATATGTGTAATCCATTGAACAAACTTGGCAGTCCTATAGGAATCAGCGCAGATCAGCTATTGGGTTCAACGATGTAACAAATGATGCCTCCTGGTCGCACATGAGGTTGCTGCAGTGCCAGCCCCATCCCTTTTGGGGTCCAAAGCAAAATGTGAGTTGCGGGCCCATTCTCTCCTAATGATCTGGGGCTCACAAGCAATCCAGGGCCCCCTGGTGCATGGCGGCCCTAAGCGGCCGCTAATGTGGCTTATGCCTAGGGCCGGGCCTGGGTTGCTGATCGATAGAGATCATCATTCTGATGTGGCCCCTTTAATCTCCCTCTGTAGCACCAACAGCCCTACATTATTCCCTGGAAGTGAAGAGATCAGAAGGAGGGGGTTAGGAATCATTGAAGGGTTGTTGATCGTATCGTTTTTTGTTCCTAAACTGACTCTTCTGTTTTTCCCGTCTAAGGTTACTAGGGAAATATTGACTTATAGACTACTATTTAGGTTACTAGAGAAATATTGGTATCCCAAGGGACATCAAACGGGTAATCAAACTACGCAAAAGAAATGCAATTCAGATAAATAGAAGAAATCTTTAGCCCATCTGAAACCTTTTTTTCTTTTTTAAAGAGAAGCAACAGATACCGGATCACTGCATTCAAGTGGCCGAAATTGATCTCACCTACTTTAAATGTGACCTCAACCTGTCTCGGTAATATCAACGACATTTACAATCAAAGTGATTTTCAACCCCAAAGAGGGCTATTTTGGGGGTTGGGTGGACTGCGTGGTACATTTCAATCATCTGTCACTTTAGTTTGTTCAAACCAATGATTTGTTTGCTGTGTAGGACTTTTTGGCTGGGGGGAGATACCCATTTAGTCTTACAAACTAACAACACATAATATTTCCTTTGAACTATTACCCGTACCTGTCACGTCATCGTCTGGTGACGGGCCTTCTCCTGGGACAGGTGGCTCCGGCGTTCATCGTCGTCGTTCTTCTAACTGCCACCGTCCGTGTTATGTGTTCCCCTGTGTTGTGATGCACCGTGCCTGTGATTGATCCCACACCCGCTTCCTATTGTGTCATTAGCTGGGTATATAGTGTTCCCTGTCTCTCCCAGTCCGAGTGCGTTATTGTTTATTTGTCAGAGCTACCAGCTGTGCCGTCTCCAGTCCTAACATATCTCTGTATCTATTACTGTTCATCGGCAGGGGCCGTTTTGCCTCGTTCTACGTGTTAAGGACAAATATGATTTACTGGTCATATTTAAAGACCAAACACAATCTCCAAGCCTTGGTTTCGACTTATTTACTAAGCTCTAACAATACCAATGTGTTTTCTCCTTTACCCCTGTCAGTCCAAAACGGTCTACTTCTAGTTCTTTTGGCCAGGTGTACAGTAGAGACAAATCGCTCATCAAACGTAAACGTAAAGTCCCAATAAATTATTTTTTCTCTGTGCCATTTATTAAAATTTGTGAAATCGGGTAGTTGAGGGGCCTCCTATGTAGATATTGATTGGTGCCATTGGGGAATTATACACGCACAGACTGTCATGACTTACAGTAACACTCCAATGATTAGGGACCATTCCTGTCACATGACCTGCAGGCACTTCCTCATTATCCGGGGCCATTATGAGAAAATTGAGTTTTACGAATAGAGTTAGAGAAGGATGAATATTGATTCATTTTATGAATCTAAGCCACTTTAGCAGTGTTATGGTATCTGATTATGTAGTTGCCAGTAATAGTATGTTTTAACGACTATAAGCACATCTTTTGAGTTTCGTCATCTAAGTTTGCACCGTATATCTTGGAAATCAACTGCATGATGTCCCAAAATGTATGTAAAATATTGCTTATTCTGTATATATTCTTATTCTTATTCTTATATAGTCTCACCCCAATTTGACTATCAGATCAGATATATATCCACACGAAAACACCATATTGATTTAGTCTCTAATGAACAAATTGGATTTTTCTCAGCCAACCAATTTAATGCTTTCCAGTTTTTTCCGTTAGCTTAGTTTTTAGGGATTACAAACAGCAATCACTCAAGCAGAATGACTTGTTGATCCCGATTTCCATTATTTAAACATCTTTTCATTTGTGCAAATAATCTCTCTCATGACTCAGGAAGTAGCCAACCCTTGGCACATGGTGGGTCAGTGTGCAAGGCCAAAACTAACACCACTTCATGTATCCATCATTTCCTCCTTTTTTACTATCTTTTTTAGTAAGACGAGGGGCATAATGATCAGTAAATGGGTAATATAAGCAATTCATTGTATTTTCATGCATATACAGCACCAGTCAAACGTTTGGACACATACCTATTCGAGCGTATTTAGTAGCAGAATAATAGTGGAGATATCAAAACTGTGAAATAACACCTAATGCCTTGAAGACAGCTTCGCACATTCTTGGGATTCCCTCAACCAGCTACATACGTTTTTCACATGGAATGCTTTTCCAAGTGTCTTGAAGGAGTTCCAAGATTACTTTTAGAATGAAAGGTGGGAACTACTTAAATTTCACATTACATTTGGTATGAGCTGCTTTTTGTTCACTCTGCGGTCCAACTCCAAAACCATCTCAGCTGTTTAGTATATTCTTACTACTTTGTTTAACGCACGTTTACTGATGCACATTCAGTGAGTCATCGATCTTATTCTTTGCAAATGTAAAAATCTTTATTATCTCTATTTTCTCTCCAATCTATAACGTGTTGGACATATTGCATCTATCACTAACAACATTTTCCCAGTCCCAGTTTCAGTGGATTATGTAGCAATAATTGTCTAGTTCTGCATCACTGAATTCATTCTGAGTAGTTGTCAGTGAAAGAATATCTGTTGGATATCCGCTGGCTGGATTCCAATAAAATCTGCAAGTCACTTCACTAGCCAGCGTGTGGTAACTCGTATTTAGAAAGTCAGGTCTTGGAAATATGCACTAAACAATTTGTAATCTGGAAATGTGCTAATTCTGCTTTAAAACTGAGCCTATCAAAACAATAATGCCAGAAAGGGCTTAGTTTAGAACCCCTATATATTGTGCAGAATAAGAAATTAATTGACAACGTTTTTACAACAAATACACTGTGTGGGCTTAGCAAATAACGATCCATACTACAATTTGCATCAAATGATAAAAGTTCCTGAAATCCTTACATGTATTATTGCTATATTTTAGCTTCTCCCTTCAGGTGAACATACTAAATTGAATGTAGCCATTTGCTAAAAAGCGCTTGAGATTGATAACCTCTGTAAGAAAATCCAGCATGAGCTAAATGCCAATGTTGACATGGGCTACATGTAATTGATAAAACCTTCTCAAATCAAAGCGTCCTTAACAGAAACATTTCTGGGTGCTTCGTGTGGCTCTGACTTTCTAACCTAATCAAGATCAGTTACACGCACGTCAGTATTTGACTTTATTATTAAGTTCACGGTTGTCTATACATGCCATAATCCCATTGACAAACTCCTCTCTCATTCTACATGTGTTGTGTATTTTTCTCCTCAAGCGCCTTAGAATTGTGTGATGAAAAGCAATATGTCTATGAATCTTTACACATTATAAACAAGGATAATATAAAGAAAAGTAAACCCACAAATCGGAAAGCTTTAATCCCTCAAAAAAGCAAAAAGTTCTTGAGGATCCAGCTTTTCTGTGAACATTCAAAAAGTATAAAATCTTTCACAAAAGATCCTGAAGCCTTTGTACATGGGCAAGTGGTGTTCCTCACATTTACTGGATTTATTTTCAATAAGCTACCTACTAGTTTCATCTTGTCCCCATCTGACTTTTATCTGCTGTTGATTTAAACATTCCAAAAAATGAACAGCTTTGTGGCCTAAGGAAACAGCCCGGCTCTTCAAAACAGTACTCTGTCACTCCGGTAATGATTAGACAAATTGTTATCAGTAGACAACCCAAACAGTTGTTATCTCAAGCTTTCAAACTATTAATTGAGAGTAAATAACATGAAGCCATACACCTCTTAAATACGTATGTGTGTTTGTCACTGAGATTTCCTACACAATATGGCCTTAAGTGTGTCGATGCCACAACTGTGAATTTGTTGGACATCCCATTCCAAAGCCATGGGCATTAACATGGAGTTGGCTGTTACTTTGCAAGTATACCAGCAGCAACTCTTCTGGAAAATCTTTCCAAATGATTTTGGATTCCTTGGGAATTTGTTTACATTCAGCCAAAACGAGCATTTTTTAGGTCAGGCACTGATGTTGGACGAGAAGGCCTGGCTCGCAATTGCCGTTCCAATTCAATCAAATGTAGTTCTATGGGGATACTGTCAGGGCTCTGTGCAGGCCACTCAAGTTCCTCAATACCAACCTTGTCAAACCATGTACTTATGTACTTCCCACAGTCATGCTTGGGCACAGTTATGCTGGAACAGGAAAGGGCCTACCTAGAAACTGTTGAACTAAGGAGCCTATCCTAAAACCTGAAACACAGTCCCAGACCATTATCCCTCCTCCACCAAACTTTACAGTTAGTACTAAGCATTCTGTTAGGTTGCTTTCTCCTGGCATCCGCTACACTCAGATTCGTCCATCAGACTGCTATACAGTGAAGTATGATTTATCCATCCAGAGAACATGTTTCCACTGCTCCAGAGTCCGTTGGCTTTACCCAACACTTGGCATTGCAAATGTTGATGTGCATTGACATTGTCTCCACGACAATGACAACCGATTTTGTGAAGCTCCCAATATACAATTTGTGTGCTGATGTGGCTCCTAGAAGCTGGTTGGAACTTTGTGTGATGCCACCAATGATGATAATTTATTTACGTGCAACTCGCTTTGGCACTCTGGGACAACACTCTCTTAGTTTGCATGGTTTACCAGATTGTGGCTGGGCTGTTTGTGGCTGGGCTCCAAGATGCATACACTTACAATTGACTGGGGCAGATCTAGTTGGTCAGAAATGTCACTAATTGACTTGCAACGTTTATAGTTTTTGTAATGCCAATGTTTGTCAATGGAGATTTCATGGCTATGTGCTGGATTTAATGCAACTGTGAACAATGGGTGTGGCTGAAACACCTTATCTCAATAATTAATATGGGTTTCCACAGTGTATAACATATAGTGTATTTGAACCATGTGAATGCCAATTCCGGGAATCTATAGTTTTTTTACATTTTATTCTATGTCTTGAATAAGTGATATAGTGAATTCTAACATATTTGATTGGCAAATATTGCATTGTTTCCAGTGGAGCAACATTTGCTACTCTTTCTAATAAATGTTAGTATTTATAAGCCGTTTTAACTTTAAGGTTTGCAAGTATGTACTTTGTTTGAGAGTGTGTACAACAAAATTCCCACAGTAATTAGTACAATTTGAATTTGAGGTACACTTCCATTTTAAATCAAAGCATTTTACAAAAGGGAGCTTTCTAAAAATCAGTTTGCTGAGGCATTTTCAATTTGCCAACCTTTGCAAGAGGTCTCTTCTACTCTTTAGCTTGTTAAATACTGTTGAATTATTAAAAACTCTTATGAGGATCCAGTACAATAGTAAGCCCTCACCCTTACGGTGAACTCTGAAGACGGTACCATAGTTTGGTCTGACAATTTAATTCCTACCTGAACACATCACTGACCACTCTGCTGATATACCCCCACAAAATTAAGAGACGAAAACAGATATAAGGCTGAATTGTCTGAGGAAGCACGTGTCAATCAAATTTTTGGTCAGAGAACCCAATATAAGTAGGTAATGTATTGGACCTGTTCAAGAGGTTAAAGTGCTACCACGCCTCAGAGGTTCCTAACAATCCACACAGGAAAGAATTTGAATCGGTAAACCACACAATCCTATTCCAGGGGATCTGGAGTGCGTAACTTTGTCATCTCGAGGGCCACTGTGAAAACTAACACTTATTGAAGCAGCCAAGCAGCCAGTCAAGCGGCAGCCTTTGGCCTGAGGGAAATTCCAGCCTCTGGGGTAGAGTCAGAGTTTCCAGAGTATCCTATAATGGCATCGACAAATGGCAACACCAGGGCCAACCAGAGAAAGGTGGCCCATGTTTCTGTTGGAATGTGTCATCCAGCCTGAGGCTCAGAGTCTGCCCCCACATCAGGCCTCAGAGAAAGAAACTGAAAGGTGAATGTAACAGGGTAAAAAATTGGATTTTAGATGGTTCCACACGCTGAAAGTAGGGCCAAAAGAGTAACAGTAATCCATAGATACTGACATTTAGAAACGTTAAAGCCTAAAATATATGGACGTGATTAAGGCGTTAGTCTGTTTATTTTTATAATGACAAAATCAACCTAAAGCAAACATCAAACTAGATATAAAGTTGATTCCAAGTGAATTTGATATTTTGAGGGATAGTCTTAGGTTTCCATCAAGACAATCAGCTCACTATGATTATTTCCATGCGTTGTTAGACGTTTGCAATGTAGATGTTAGCAATGTATCGTGACAGACAAATGCGCCAACCACAAGAGGGAAGGGAACTGTGCTTGAAATCGACCCTTTTTCTTTCAATTCAAAGCACCGACCTGAGACCCAGGGTGCCTGAGAATAGGATTGGATTACCGGTGAGCAGATTTACACGCGTGGCTCCTGGCCACTGCATCATCGCAGCGCCTCCTGCCTCTGGATCAATGGGGATATTTACTGCGCCTGTTTCGTTGAGGCTTCTCACAGTAGGCAGAGCATTAAACAAACACCAGACATGCCTCATCTCAATGACAGGACTGTCTGTATGTCTCTGTCTGTTTGTCCTTGTCAACACACATTCCCAAATGTCATGCACATCCACTTAAACCTGTATTAGAAGCGGGCCAGAGATTGGGCGGCGCCCGACTATTTCATTAACAGGAGACAGAAGACTGTCGGATAATGCATGCACGACGGGGGCGCCATGTGTCAGGAATTCAGTTTTCAGATCGATTGCAGGGACCCAGTTCTCAGTCGCACTGGCATTCTGCCATTTTTTTTTATATGTGTCGTTTTCTGCACTGTATGTATTGGTCAAGGGTGTCATAACACAGTGACACTTGAATGGGTCTTTTTTTTTTATACACCCACAATTGCTGGCAAAAAGATACGCACTTCTTCAATGATCTGTACAACCTAGTGGAAATTCACTGCATGGGTCACGGCGTGTATGTTACTTAATGTGTGTTTATTATTGATAAAATGCATTTTGGCACATGTTATAGCAAATGCTATTATGTTAACATGTTAGTTTCAAGGACATTTCGAATTGTTCATAAATTGCGAATTGTGTGTTTATAACCTCTGTCCTGAATTCCCATGTACCTCCTGCTCTGCTGGCTGGTACAGCATAATTGAAATCACTTGAGGTAAAATGGCTTTCCTCCACAAAGTGCTTTTATGAAGGTTAAACTACAGCCTATTGAATTATATAATAAAATGCCATATATTTGCTGCTCTCCCGGACTTGAACAAAAGTCTTTATATTTGTATGGCCTGTTTGGAAAATTACACATTTTCACTGAGTAATTGCCAGCACATGGGCGCAAGAATGAGTGGAATGCTATGCACAGAAAAAGGACAAATGCTGGCAGATTGAGAAAATGTGAGTATTACATTGCCAAAGAATTTCATTGTGAAAGCCTCTGTGAGGACACAGCTGACAGCACCATAGTGTAAATCAAGGCAAAGCAACTGACAGTCACAGCCATTGTGTAATATCCCCGTTGTACAAAAAATAAATAGACCACGTGTTGGTCAAACTTGTGAATGAATCCTATTATGTGTAATAATTATTATCATGTTGAGTGTGGTTAAACTACAGGGCGAACAGGCTATCAGCTCATTTGCTTCTGTCACTCATCTTAAGAAAAGAATACTTCTATTCGCTGGTGGTGATGCGTTGGCTTTATGAGGTGTCGTGTTGTGTGCTGTCTTCACCTATTACTTCTCATAGAATTGCATCCATATTTTTGCCTTGAGGTGCACTGATTTGCTCACGTCAATATAATTTCTGTAACACGTAGTCATAGCAGGCTGCTGCTCAAGAAATTATGTTCATTTAAGAGGACACTGTGTTTTATACATGGAAAGGAAACATTATAATCCCCTTTACTCGTTTTTATAAAACATTTGAAGATGTTACTTTATTTACAAAAATGACCACATGGTATTTGGTTCTGTTATACTAAATGAACGGGTTTACAGCTTTAAGAAATGCGTGAACCAAACACTTTGGTTTCAAGTGCATTATGTCTATGATTTCAAATCAAAATTGTAAAAGATTATTCCAGTGTTGATTGTATTGTTGAAGGATTAAGAAAAGAACATACAATCTAATCTACAACAAAGACAAAAACGTATAAAAAACAACAAAAGAATTATCTAAACACCAAATACTTTCTAAGATAAGCATGAAGCATGATATGATGGCCTAATTTAATTAATTGTTGTATATAGTTCAGTATACTCAAATTCACCTGTTCTTGAGCAAGTAAATGTATACAAACAATTCCACTCTATTCCATTCTATTTTGCATGGCTGTTTACAAAGGATTCAAATTTCTTTTGCATAGATGTTGACAAATGATTGCAACCTATTTCAAATGGGTGTATACAAACGATGCCAGACTATTTTTTTTTAATTAGCTGTTTACAAATGGTTTGCAAGCTCTTTTGAAAATCTGTAAACAATCTATTTCATCTTTCGTTCTATCGAAGACCGGTGTAATAACGGTTCCAACCAAAAAACGACTTGTTCAACAAAGACGGTCCTAACCTATTTGTGTGGCTTGAACTTTGTACACTCTCATTGCATCACTCCCACTGATCATCGTGTAGTATCTCAACAAGACAGGATCTCACACCAGCACTGGCAAGCAGTGGTAATTCTCACCAGATGGTGTGCGTCTGTATCTGTGTGTGTGCGCATGCGGAACACGTGTGAGGTGGCGTGACACTCCAGGGGGACGACGCTGGGGCGGCCGACCACCAGCGCTTGCTTTATCTGTCACACACACAAACGTGCACGCACACGGAGTGAAAACCAACTTACATCCTCATCACAACATGGAGGTTATTCCCATCCGCCCCCGGTCACGGCGATCACGTGACAAGCTGTTTGCTGACGTGCCGCGCTAACAAAGGTGTATTCCGTCTGACAGGACGTGACGTGGAATGTGTAGCTGGGTTTAAAGGGGCGTGTGTTGCTTCCGGTCGTCGGTTACTTTTGTCAAGGAGGCAGACGACGTAACGCAATGACGTTATTTGGTTTAGCATTTTAAATGACTCCCTGATTTTGGCCCTGTTTCATTTGTAACAAATGCAGTACAGATCAGGTTTCTTAAGCCACATCTGTGGACAGTAAATTTCTGTGTCTAGCATCATTGAACACCGAGAATATACAGTTGTAGACAAATTCTTAGAGTCATTGGTAAAACAAACAACATATTATTGTTCATTATCTAAAGTTATGCTGAGTGAGTCATAAGCTAATGTAATTTCAAAAATGCTTTTGTGCGCTTTGCTGGCTGCACTAAAAGCTTTAAAGGATATTTGCCAACACAAACGTTATAAATAAATTGGATTGGATTTGTAAATATTATCACTTTTGCGCTACATATCATCTGCATGGAACATTGGAAATGTAATCTTGCATTGATTGTATACAACCAAACGAATGTATTTGTTCTATTTGTGTGCGGTGAGCAGTAGGACAAGCAGTACTATATCTCAGGTCAGAAGAATCTCCAACCATCTCATGGCCCTCAGCTTCTCTTTCACACACACATAAACACCATACCAAACAGTGATTCGTGACAACATTATAATGTTGCTAAAATCCATGTAATAAAATGTTGTAAAATTTAATGAAAGAATATAATTAGCTAGCATCTGTTTTCTAGCTTCCCTTCAAAAAGATGCGTTGTATCTAGAAAGATGAACATAATGCACAAATAAGAGCTCATCTTATACTACTATAATAGTAAATGTAAAAGTGTGTTTTTCTCTTCAAGGGAAAAAAAAATGTTTAGAAATTGAACATGTTCCCTCTTTTCCTCCGTCAGGACTTATGTATGTTTTAATCACCATCAATGTCTGGGAATACAACGCTTAACTGCCATTCATCCCCAGAAGGAAACTAGTATTTATTTTATGTTCCCAAAATAAATGGCAGTTTCAAAGGGGCCATCAGGAAAATGCTTTTACATTAAACAGAGATATTTTGTAACATCACCTCTAAGGAGAAGTTCTGCCTTTTTACTGGGTCTATTGATTTCACAACACACACCTTGGGGATGGCAACCAACATTAAGCAAATAACACATTTGATACTTGTAATGATGCCGGGAAAGCTACATTAGCTACACAGCCCATACCATATATCTGGATTCTGAAACAGTGATGTCAGCATAAAAGCAGGAAATCGCAGCTGCTGCTAAAAAACTTTTTAATGACAAGACAAGTGCAATTGAAAAATATTACAGGAACTAAACTTGAAAGCAATTACTACAATGGCTGCTGTGGTTGTTTTCATATGTTGTTCGGTTGTGATCAAATAAAGATTAAACATATGTCTGTTAGTTTGCAGTCTGTTGGTAGGCTACAATTTAGCTCCGATTTCAACCTATCATGAAGTTGCTCAACAACATTGCACCCCACTCCTCCATGCCTGGTCTGTTCTCGAGCTGTGAAAGGTTTCTTCAGAGTTTGCCAAAAATGTTAAAAGGAAATAATTACATACTGGTGTCAGCTGAATATGAACCAGGTATAGGAGCAATTAAACATTTGTTTCACTGGCACTGTTGCCACATCTTGTTTTGTTTTAGCCGTTTTGGTGCAAATTTGTTAAAATGTTAGAACGTTGAAAGAGTACCAGTAACTCAGAGCATAAATCACTGTTATTCCTTGTAGATATACTGTTTAATTTCAATGTATGATATTGATGCAGTATAGTTTTAATTGTTTTGTCCCGGTATTCTCCAAAACGTGTGATCCTCATTTGAGATCAGGAGTGCAGATAATATTCAGGTAGAAGGAATAATATCCAGCAGATAATATTCAGGCCTTTGTGCAGACTTTGAAAGAGTAGGGTCCCAAATGGACATTTCCATTGTGCAAAAGTGTGTTTTTCATAATGCACACATTCTTGCTTTTATTATTTTTCAATATTTAAATAAAGACATATTTTTTCTAAAAAACATCTACCACGCAACTGTCGATCCCAGTGTTTAACTTGACGGCTTGGGTCCCTCTTGAACCTCGAAAAACAAAACATGTCAGTAAGTGGCCATATTATCTATATATTTTAAAGCAACAAAAATACCATATTTCTACATGCTGCTCTTCTACATTTCTTAATATTTTGTTCTGCTTTAATATAAAGGTAGAATATGAAAGAAGTAAAAAAAGACTATATTGTACCATATTGGACAATAAAAACTGCATCCATGCAAACCCCTAACAACCTCAACAAAATAATAATAATAATCAAATAAAAAATCAACAGCAAATATTACTAATAATAAGGAATACAATCAGCAAATAATAGTAATAATAAAGAATACCAACAGCAAATAATAGTAATAATAAGGAATACTAACAGCAAATAATAGTAATAATAAAGAATGCAGACAGCAAATAATAGTAATAATAATAAATACCGACAGCAAATAATAGTAATAATAATGAATACCATCAGCAAATGCAGAGAAGGACACCAGTCAAACACAAACGACCTGTTCTCTCTTTTTTATTGGAGAAGAATTGATTGAGTGGATGAGGTGGTACTCTGAGGAGCAGCATAAGATGCCATACCAGAGGCCCGACTCTGCAAATAGTAGGAATGGTACGCTGAAAACAATTAAAACAACACGTGATAGATAGCTCAGTCAAAAGGTTAACGATAAGTCACAGACAAAACGTCTTGTTGAAAAAGTGCATTCACAAACATGACAAATACTCTGACCCCATGATTTCTATTTTCATGATACAAAATATGCATACCTGTTTTAGATTTGTCTGTATTTATATACATATGTAGTTCTTTCAAAGGATATCTTTTTTTTCTTCCTAAAAAAAAGATTAAAAGCAGGTTTGTGATAATAGCAGCTTTAGATATCTCAGCTTCTTCACTGTGCACCAGACATGTTACACATGGTCTTGGTTGATATCCAAACATCCAAACAAATATATCCAAACAAAACTTCACAATTTGTCTCCGACATGTTGTATTTATTGAAAGAGATATTTAGAAGTGAAGTCTGCAGTTTAGAAAAAAATTATCAATAAAATGCTGGGGCCATTAAATATATTTTCTTATACCCGCTTTTTTGTCAATATCATAAATACTAAAGACACATGACAATATTATAAGACAATGCTGGCAGACTAAATGTAAAGATTAAAATAGTTCAAATATTTTTTCAAGTTTTCTACTTCATGAAAAAAGAAAAATTTTAGGCGAGCACAGAAACACCACATGTCCAATGTTCTTCAGTCCCTTTGCCTTACAACGGGTAGACAGTCTATGCACATATAACTTCTAGCACAGCTTCATTTCAGTTCTTTCACAATAAGAAGCTTGCCCATCACAATTGAGTCAAGATATTAATTATCGAAAAGAATCCTTAAAAACAGTCAAACATACGGATAGAAATCAATAAGTACCATGCAAATCTTGCAAGACGACATATTCTCACACAAGAGACAAAGAATTCTTTGTATGATCAAAATATCAAGGAGGATGGGTGAAAGGGTGAAAGGCAAAGACCTCTAACCAATACTAAATATTATATTTCCAAAACCAAACAAAAAAGTAATCTGTACATAATATAGTACATAAGAGTTCAAACTGGATTAACAGTTTATTCCTTCTTGTGGGATTGTTATTTTTCCTCAAAGTGTCTTTCACTATGTAATAATGTCATTTAATTTATCCCAATTTCTTTGTTCTCGTCTATATATCTAGAGAAGGGCCGTCCCACCCCGACCTCCATAGCTGTTTTGTCTAGCCCAGTCATGGAAGGGCTGCTCCCAGCACGCACTCGCTCCATACGGTCCATACCTCCGGACATTGTCCCTAGCGAGGTCAGGCCTACTCCCCCTAGGCTGACGGGCAACTGGGAGATGCCTCCGTTCTGGATGACAGAGATCTCGTTGTTCTTCATGGCCAGGCCGTTTGTGATGGCGGCAGCGTACTGATTCCAGAATCCAGGGTCCACGTTCATGGCCCTTGCCGCCAAGTCCTTTTGAAACATCTCACTGAACTTCATGGCGTCCCCGCCCAGCAAGGCCATGGGGTTCTCCACGGAGAGACGGCGTCCGCGTCGCGCTGGTGCGTTGTTCCACATGTGGGTCCCCATGTGCACCTGCATTCAGTCAACAGGAAACACAAGGAACAGAGATTATCATTCTAGAGCCTCTCGTCTTTTTTTTTTATGTTCAAATGCGAATATGTGTATTTTTCTTCTGCTCTCTTTAACCACACCATTACAATTATCTCCACCGAATACAATTGTCCAGGCTTTAAACATATCACAGAATAACAGAAACTAAGCTGCCTTATACCTTCAGGTTGCCTTTAGTGGTAAAGGCCCTTCCGCAGATAGAACAGCCGAATGGTTTCTCTCCTGTGTGTGTGCGCTCGTGGATCTGCAGAGCACTGGCTGAGGAGAAGTTCTTCCCACAGTTGTGGCAGTTGTGCTGCTTGGGGGTGCGTCGAGGAGGTGGTGGAGCCAACATCGGGGTAATGCTGGGGCTCATGGTGGTTTGGGGCATAGCAGTGGGTACTTGGATGCCCACGGGCATGTGATGACCACCATTGAAGGACATCGGCTTGTGCCTGTGCCCATTCATTTCCATTTTAATCATATTGGAGGCGGTGTTTAACAGGCTGGAGTTGCTCAGTCCTATAGAGAAAGAGAGCGAGAGAAAAATGTAATATTCAGTAAAGACCAAAGTGACATGGGATATTTTATTGTCAGCGTTTTTTCATTTTATTTCACATTTCATGCTGTTCATTTGCTTCAATTAATTTTCTTTGGAAGTTAAATTCACAATGAATGCAGTATAATTGAATGTACCTTTATCTCTGCTGAGGAACATCATGTTGAAGTGGTTCTCTTCCTTGATGAAATGCCTGCTATGTTGTGTAATGCTAGCAGTCAGGTCCAGTGCCCCATTAACTTCAGACACAGGTGCTGGTGATGGAGTGTCTGACTTCTCAGATTTCACTGTTGCCATGCCATGGTTCTCAGACCCTTCGTCTGCTGCAGTGCTGATGTTATGGTTGAGTGGGGTTGGGGACTTAATGTTAGGGCTTCCAGCATGACTGTGAGCAGGGGAGAGGGGCTGCATGGACCCTGACGATTCTGACAGGGCCGGACTCCCAACACTCTGGCCCTCTAGTTCACCCGAGGCACACAGAGAGTCATTGTTAAAGAAGTCGTTCTCCACTCCAAACCCAGCACTTCCTCCATTCTGCGTTGGC
The DNA here is from genome assembly GCA_016801125.1 of Novumbra hubbsi. NCBI lineage: Eukaryota > Metazoa > Chordata > Actinopteri > Esociformes > Umbridae > Novumbra > Novumbra hubbsi. Next base: position 47,677 of record JACXGK010000433.1, read on the forward strand.
TTCAGCCCAAAGGAACGGTTCATATTGACAGTGGAGTCAATCATCTTCATCTGGTTCTCCAGAGCAGCGATGCTGGAGATGACAGAGGTTGGTGGGGAGCCGCCTGGGGAAAACCCAGAATAAGGATGGAGAGGTTTGGATGGGTCTATCAACATCTCGCCTTCCTTCAACTCTGCCTCCTCCTCCATAGCTGCCTCCATCTCATCCAGGAGCTCATCATCATAGTTGCTCATGGCGTCCAAGCTCTTCTCATCAAAGGAGAGGTCGGTGTCCATCTCTTGGAGACTTTCAGGTAAGGGGGTATTGGGGATCTGGCCACCCATATGCATACGAATGTGTTGTTGCAGGACCACAGCGTTTGTGAACTTCTTCTGGCATATTGGGCAGGAGTGTTGGACCCGGAGAGGAGGCTTGGAACGGTGGACCCCGAAGTGCGTTTTCAGGTTGCCCTTGGTTGTGAACGCTCGGCCACAGACCTTACATTTGAACGGCCTTTCCCCTGTGTGGATGCGGTAGTGCATCTTGAGGGCACTCTGACAGCTGAGTATGCGGTGACAGATGACGCACTGGTTTGGGTCGGTCATCTTCTTGTCTATGTTCTCCACCAGCTGCTGCAGCTTTGAGGTCTCTGACGTTTGCATAGAGTCCAGGAGGCCACCAAATGGAAACTTGGCCTTGAACTGATCGGAGATCATTGGGAGAACTGGGTGAAAGACGGAGGTGGGGGCGATGATGGGTTCAGAGCTTGGGGAGCTGTTATTGGAGGTTGTTGCGGTGACCGTGGTGGCAAGGACCACCTGAGTAACAGTGGTGGTAGTGGTGGTGTTCTCCCCGGGCCTAGATGAGGGGAGGTTTGGGGGCAGGTGGATGCCCTCGGGTTTCAGAACAGGAGGCATCTCTCCCCCTAACTTGGGTTGCGGCGACAGTGAGGCGGTGGTCATGCCGGCGTCAGTGAATAGATTAGGGGACAGAGAGGCGCACTCACTGGAGGGTGGAGAGGGTCTCTGGGGTGATCGGTTGAGGGGAGTGAGGCTCGGTGAATCCCCATAGCCTCCCATCATGCTGGGAAGAGTTGAGGGGAACTGAAGCCCAACTGACGTGGGGACCGTAGGGAGAACAGGTTTGCTGTCCAGCCAGGTGGTCACCGGTTTCTCTGGGGGGAAGGACATGCCATACGGAATGCCTGAGCTCGTCGGCACATTATCCAGATATTCTGGCACAGGATAAGGATTCATCTGGATGTGCGGATACTTCTCCTTATGCCTCTGGAAGTGGACCTTCAGATTGCCCTTGGTGGAGAACCGGTTTCCACAGATGTTGCACTTGAAGGGCCGTTCGCCAGTGTGAGAGCGCAGGTGTATCTGTAGGGCACTGTCGCTGCCAAACACCTTAGCGCAGAACCTACACTTATGCTTGAAGAAAGGATCCTCTGAGCTGGGCTTGGTGTCGAACACTGAAACGTTAGGGGGCTTTCCCTTGCGGTGCTTTATCAGAGCAGATAGCGGGTCAAGTGCATTGGCAGTGGCAGCTATACTGGCGAGCGGATTGGGGAAGATCACACTGCTGGGGGAACTGTGAGGTACCAGTGGTAGATTGGAGGGACTGGTGGTCGCGAGGCTGCTGTGGCCTAGTGCAGGGGGGCTTATGGAATTCCTTGGTAGAGGTGTACCGCCACTACTGCTGCTGTTCATGCTTCCTCCAACTGTGTATACTGTTCCACCGCTGCCACTGCTGCTGCTGTGTGCGATTGAAGCCATGCAGGTAGGCAGTAGAGATGACAGTGTGTTACCACTGGATGGAAGGAAAGAGGTGCTTGTTGAGGAGCTCGGCATCGAAGAGTTGGACTGCTGACTACTGCTCTGCTGGGAATGGGAAAGAACAGGTCCATCTATAGAAGAGGTGAGGGATGAGGAGGAGCCCTGGCTCGCCAGCGTTGAAGGCAACCGGATGGCCAGCTGGTGGACGGGGGGAGTGATGAAGCTATGCAGCTGCTGGAGTTGGCCCGGCACGGCAGGTAGGCTGGGGGATGATGGCACCTGGGGACCGGCTACGGTGGCATGGTGGTGGGAATGATGGTCCAGGGCCGGCTGGACAATGGAGGGCTGTCTTTGTATGGACGCCACCTGACTGCGGATCTGTTCGATCAGTTGAAGTTGGTGGATCTGCTGCTGCTGGAGTGCCATCAGCTGGTCCAAAATCATGGGGATGGCCATGGGGGAAACCCCGCTGCCAGCCACCGCGGCGCGAACACTCTGAGAGAATTGGGCAACTGCCACGCGGGTGCTATGCAGCGTCTCCAGTGTGACATTGGTGCTCGGCATGCTGTAGTTTGTTGCCAAGGATGGGTCAGCGTCACTCAGCTGAGGTGCTGCACCATCTGACTCTGGGGAGGCATCACTCTCCTCGAGGTCTGCCAATTTCTCAGGAGTCAGCTCCAGATCCATGGGCTCGTCCAGAACACTGGCCGGCTCCAGGGTTATTTCGGCAATATCATCTCCATCAACAGGGCTGTGACTGCTGCCTTCCCCAGCGTCCTCACTGTCTGCCTGGTCACTGGGGCAGCTTGGCGTGGGCGACGGCTCCTCAACATACTCCAGGGAGGGGTCGGGCTCATTCTCGTTCTCGTTCACTATGAGCACCAGTGGGTTCTTGGTGCAGCTCGTCAGGTGTCCGCAGAAGTCGGACCACTTAAAGAACTCGGCGCAACACTTCTCGCAAACGTGGGTCTCCTCACTGCCACTGCGGCTCTCGTTTCCGCTGTCTGCGTCATCCTGCACCTCTCCTGTGGCTGAGGACAGAAGGGGATAGAAGACGGTGGGAGAAAGACAGCGTGATGGGAGGGAGACAAAAAAGGAGAATACATGAATAAATAATCAATAGAGTTTCCACACATGTTCTGCAGAGCAGCTCTGCAAAGATTTAACCTTTGATTTTTCCCCCCTTTCTTTTAACATAACCAGAATCGATATTCTCGTCTTTTTTTCTCTGAACAAATTGCCCTAGTTCACCAATTCTCAAGACCCAGTTTTGCGCATTCAAGCCCTCTCCATAGAGCCAGCTAATAATTTTCTTTGTGCAATCCATCAAATTATGAGGGCCTATCAATTGTGGATACTGCCGCTTAATGAAATTCCATAGAAGCCATTGATTTCCAATATTTCATACAATTCACAGCTGCCTCGTCTGTTGGGTACAAATCAGTTATTTGATGGGCCCATTAGGATTCTCCTCTGCTATCAAGCCCAGTCATTTCCACCTGAATTTCAAATGCGAGAGTCTCTTCGTTTAGCATTGCTAAGGTAATACATAAGCCCAGCGACTAAAGTGAATAAGTCAATAAATATATTAAACCTTTAGCAACTCCCTGTGACTAGCTGCAATGCAATATGAAGGCCCGGTGCTTACTACTATGAGATAGATGTATTTCACTACATATTATGGTGTTGTTGTTGTTTATTTAAGTATTTAGTTAATTCCATGGCACCTTTATGGCAGCCTAAGCAGATTGCCCTGCTATTTTAATAGCTTTCTTATAGAATAACTTTTTATTCATGAGTTTCTAATCACGTAATGGTCAGCTGTATCTACTAAAAATATATTTAAACGTACAAACCGTAAAACATTATCAAAACATTTACTTTTCCGCAATTCAATTTGTAATGCTTAGCGGATTTTTTTCTTTTTAATATGTGTATTGTAAAGGAAAATTCATTAGGACTTTGCTTGAAAGAAAAATTGCACCGAAATTGTACTAAATTAAACATGTCCCATGCCCATGGCAAGAGTGGTGGTTTGGCTGTTTTCCACAACGGTTCAAGACGGATTCGCCACAGACTTCCTGAACCTGCTGGACTGTCTAAACCTGACAAAGCATGTCAACGTCCCCACATGCTCGTGGACATATACTTGACCTGGCACTGATGAGATGGTTGACATGTATAACAGCACATTAAGTAACTTCTAAACACTCTTTCCCCTGTAAAATCTTGTCAAGCATCTTTTCAACTGTCTTCCCCTTGGTTCACAGAGGATCTGCGCAGCTTGAATACACACAACCACAAGACAAAACATTGGTGAAGAAACACTGGCAAAACTGTCCACCTACTGACCAATAAAGACCACAAGCTCTTGTTTCTAGTCTTCTTTGATTGAGAATGGCAAAGATAATACCAGGACATTATTTAACACCATCAGTCACCTCCTTCAACCTACATAAACTGGCCCACCCAATACTATCACTGAACAGTGCTATTCATTTGATGAATTCTTCAGGAAAAAAGCTGAAATATTAGAAAGAGCATTCTATACTTATACCCTAATTAATCCCCCTTGTGATCCTTCCCAACCACCCATATCTGTTTCTTTACAAAATGACATTGCTCTGGGGATCTGATACTGTTCTAAAAATCATATTAAAAATCTTCCTGTGGTACTCTTGACTTTTTACCAACATCACTATTTAAAAAATGCTCAGCCACTCTCACTGATTTTATTACTTGTTTGTTCAAAAAGTCTGTGCACTATGGCCTGAGTAGTACGCAATAACCTGTGGTGTCCCACAAGGGTCAGTGCTAGGACCTATTCTCTAGGACATGAGTGTTAAAATCCACTGCTACACAGATGACACACAGGTGTACAATAAAACCATACGTGACACAACATCTGCCATATTAACCCTGTGCAACTGTATGAATGAGGGAAATCTTGGATGCAACAAAACATAGGCAATGCTTATAGGCAACCCACAGTAAGTCACTAACTCCTACAATATCTGCCATGCTTTTGATGATCACATCATTCCCCTCTCCTCAATCATCACCAATATCTGTGTGAAATTTGACCCTACTCTCTCTTTTAAGGCCCACATTAGACATAGTCTGTAAAACATACTATTTCCCCTTAAAAACATTTCCAGCATAAGACCTTCTCTCACCTTCTCTGATGCAGAAAAGCGTGCCCATTTATTTGTTTACCCCAGACTTGATTATGGGAATGCAGTACTAGGGGGCCAAAATTGTGCTGCAAGGACCCTGAGACGATCAAACAATCTGCCTACATCATACTTCTCCTTGCTGACGTTCGTTGGCTACCAGTCCCTCATATAATTGCCTTTAAAATTATATTTTTAGTCTATAAAGCTATCAATGGCTGGGGACCTGTCAACTGCTCCCCCATGAATCTTCATGCCCTCTACGGTCTAGTAATGCCAATCTGCTCAATGAACCCAGCTCCAAAAAATGGGAGACTGGGCCTTATCCTATTTTGGAGTTCCCCTCTGGAACTCCCTTCCTGACAGCCTCAGGGCTGCACATACAGTTGGGGCTTTTATAGCAGGCCTTAAGACACACCTTTATGGGTTGGCCCACCAGTCCTTTAAAAAAAAGAAATATTGGTATTATTTAATTATATGTATCATAACTGTATTTTAATATATTATCATTATAGTTAATTGTATATATTCTGTATATGTATACACATTTTATTTCATTTTTATCTGATCGTTCTTTATTCATTTAATATTATACTTCTAGTGTTCTTTTTGATGTACTTTGAGATTATTCCTTCATAATGAAAAGCGCTTTACAAATGCAATAAATTATTATTATTTGTCATAAAGTGTAACATGAAATTTGCCGTCAGGAAAATGTGGAAGGGAGCCATAAACATCCTCAGTACTAAAAATGGTTAACTTATAACTGTTCAACCTTTGAACAGTGAAAAGCATTCTTCATCCAAATGAAAAACATGCAGCTTTCGGTTATTTTGGAATTCTTGAATCCTTTTTTGAAATGACACTGAACAAATGACATGCTAGTGCCATGGCATAGATGTCTCTGATTAGTTACATGTGTTTAATCATAGTTGTGAGAAGCCACTGCTTTGCACTGAAATCATGTGCCAGGAAAGCAGTCATGTTCACACAAACTTGTTCTTAATTCACACATGATCAAACCATGAATCAGACCCTCTAATCCATTTATTTTATTTCATGTTCAAGTGAATGCATGGCTGAGCGTGTTTTATGTGTATGCACGTGTGTGTGTTTGTGTGTGCGTGTGTGTTAAGGCAGTGTTAATTATTCCCATAAAGTTAGCTACTTACTCTTTTACATGGGCAACTGCATGACTGCTTTGCTTCAGAGACCACTAGGACTTGACACCTATAGACAAGTAATTAGAAAAACAATATTTTCTTGCTCTTTCTACACCCACATTTTTTTTTCTTGTTTCAATGCCCTTAACATGTGCTACAAAAACACAAGGACTGAAATAGTGGAGAGGAATGTGACAATGGCAAGGGTTAAAAAGTCATGACACGGACCACCTTTCGGGGTGTTACTGTCTAGGGGTTTCTATCAGCCCAGAAAAGGCAAAAATATTTGTTTCCAGTTGCTACATAATAAATAAAGACATTTGACTGATTGTTTAAGAGTGAAAAGCACTTAAAAATAAATGTATATATTTATATATATACAGATCTAGAAAAATTTTAAGACCACTGAACATTTTTCTTTCCTTTAATATGATACAAAAAGTTTGCAGTGAGGAACACTGCAAAATTAAAGGGTTCAATTTAAGAGACCACTGCAAGTTGAACCCTTCTGTTTCTCACTCAAAATGTTCCTTATCAAATGTATTTGGTAAGGAAAGAAAAGGATGCAATGAGCTTTATGTTTTTTCAAAGCAGTATATATATATATATATATATATATATATTGATATATTGATATATAGTTATATAATGACGTTTCACCCAAGAACAATTGCTGTAGTTAGGGTATGAAATATAATGATGAGGATTTTCATGATAATATAAACTAACACTAACCCTTTAAAAGAGTGGTTTAAAACTGTCAAATGCCAACCAGCAGTAAGGTGGTGTGTGTGTGTGTGTGTGTGCGTGCGAGACTGAGAGTGTATTTTTGTGCTCAGGCCTCTTCAGGATATAGGAACAAACACAGGTGAAAAGAAAATCAAAGCAAAACCAGGAATATGGCTCTCCTCCAGGGAATAACTAAGCCATGAGTTGACAAATGAGAGCATGTAGAACGCATACAATGTTGATGCCTGCAGTGTTTAGGCAAACATCTGCCCCAGTGGAGAGTCTGCTTCTGCTGTATTCTTCAACCTCAGGAGTCAATACACAAACCACTGTCTCTCATATGAAAAATTATGTTTTCATTTTTTTTCAGTAATTCTGGACAAATGGCGTCAGCAAGCTCCTGGTAGAAGATTGAACAAGTTCTCCTATACACAAAATAGACTGCGGATGATGAGGGCATAATTCCTTACACACCCTACATTTCCATTAACACTTGTTCTCTTTTTTGTCTACGTTGGTAATCGTGAACATTTCATATTTTTCGAGCCTGCAGGTTGTTCATAAAAGAAAAAGGGTCACAGAACATATGTACAGTACAACGCTCTAAGGTTTAGTTCATTTTAAAGGGCACCATATCGCCGGGCCGTTCCACAGCCACCGTGACCCCGACGTGTCGGTTCAATGGGTCATTAGTGGAATAATTCATCCTTCCTCCTGTAATTTCTGGCCAATGGGGCGACTTCACTTTGCACTATCAGTGTCCGGTGTCTTTAACTTAATTAATAATCAAAAGAAAAGCATTTGGAAAGGCTTTCAGCTCATCCCGGGGACCCGCTAGAGGCACAGCGACGCCAGCTGCAGGTATGATTTGATTTCTCCTCGCGTGGTGTGACAGAATGGCATAATTGAAGATGCAGAAAATCCAGTTAAGCATACAAACATGACGTTCACTGAAACCCAGACACACTTATTTTCATACACGATCTGTTCAGCGATTACGGCTGCACAGCTTCATTTTGGATAAAATGTCCCTATGAGTGCAATTTGTGAAAATGTGTTTAAGTTCACACTGCTGCCGAATAAAGAAAAAAAACAATGAAAAGGGTGTGAGTAATTGGAAAGAGCCCTGACACTTGATTTGAAGCAGATATCCCCGATCGACGGACCCAGAGGGGCTCATTTCCATAATGGAAGGGTGAAAGGTCACCCTAAATGAGTAGGCATTTTTACAGGCAGATTAGTTATTAACATTTATTATTCTCGCTATGTTTTGTTTTCATATAATTTGCTATGTAATTCATGTTTTTGTTAGCATATGCCAGCACATTCATTATTACCTTTGATACATTTTGAGTTGACATTCTCTGGTAATGTAGATTATAATTTTTCTGTAATTACAGAAATGGATTGACTTTCAAGGTAAATAATTTAATATAATGACTCCCCCTGCTAAAACCATAATCTGTATATCAAATACATTATTTCCTAAATTTCCTTAAAAATCTATTTCATAGCCCCAGGAATGGCAGTTTCTCTGTGTTCATAACCTAGAAATACACAAGAAATTTGTAAAAATCATTTTCAACAATACTTTTCCACATTGTGCAACTCTGCACAAGTCTATCATGGCTACATATCACCGCATTCAGATGTTCTTTCATTTCATTTTTTATGACATAATCTAATTTAATTAAAATCATACGTGTGTATGTATACTGTGAAAATATAATCATAAAGCACATTTGCTTTGGATATTTTCTACATCTCAGATAAGATTATTGGTGTGTGTTTGTGTGTGTTTGCGCACACTCGAATGTCGCTGCGGGTGTGTGTCAGTGTAGGGGGTGTTGGGGTGTGTGTGTGTGTGGGGGGGGTATTGATTCTCATATAGCATGAGAAAGGCAGGCATCGGAAAATCCAATGCGGTTTTCATTCCTTTAAGAGTGTCCCTTTAGTCAAATGCAAATATGAAGCGCGACACAATCAATAGAAGGATTGTGGGACTTCCAGTCATTGTATCCCCTATCTTACTCAGCAATCTTTGGCATGTTAGCTGAAACCTCTAATCTGACATGTTATATCAGACGACTTATTCATGCTCTCCACTGGTTCTGTGAAAGTGTATTGAGAGACGTATTGAGCAATTACAAACTCTCCATTCTTAACTGTTTCCAGACAGGGCACGAACTCATGCCACTCTACCACCCTGAACATCCCCCCCATCACACACACATATACACAGACAAACACACACAGACACACACGTACACGCACTGACAGAGGCTATGTGTGAGGTACGCTTGTATGCGCAAACATGTTCACTTTAGTGTACTCACGCACACACACACACACACTTCGAACTGGAAAAAACCCAATACACGAGTGAAATTATTGAGGATTCTCATCATACTACACAATTATTTAGGAACAAATAATTTACTCAGGAAATGACATTGTCCAATGGAAACGCGTCTCCTTTGCATTAACAAAACAATCTCTTGTGATGTTGCATGCTTCATGAAAGGGTGGCCTGCAACCTCTGTCCAAACCCTTCAGGTCAGGGTTCAACCTAATATTAGGTCAGTGGACATTCCCATTCCTATCCTCTCTAGAAATGAATTATTGTCAACCATTGTCACACAGCTACATAGGTTGTGGATCTGGGGCAAAAATGAAGGATTTGACGCTGGATTTAACCATGTTGAAAAACTTGTTTGAATCTAAACTTGTGCTTCATTCGTTTCCATCTTACCTTACCGTCTGTCTGTGCTTCGGCATTCCCGCCCAGGTGGCTAAGAAACGACGCAAATTCCAAATTGACACCACTTCATCTGACCCGCACACGAGTGACTTCTCCTGGTGCCGGGGCCAGCAGTGACGCTGAGATCTCAACAAGCTGCTCTTGTATTTCCCTAATAGCACTGCCACTTTCACCCACCGGCAGAGCTTCTCACTTCACAGGCCCTAACGTGGAGCTTGCAGTCATATCCCTTCTCCCTTTCAACAAAAGGGGCCTTTGTCAGTACGTGCAGATGCGGCCCGGGCCTAAACGCTAACGATTAGTTTGCGGAACGCGCATGTGACACGTGCTCGGCGGTGGCGCTCTCTCCCGAAGACACGACGTCGGCAAGCTCCTCTTCGTCGAGGGGCACGGTGCTCGTCTTGCGTTTTTAAAACCTCTGTCATAGCTGGGTGGTCCAGAGGCATTGACCAAAATAGTGAGAGAGGATTAAAACAAAAGCCAAAATAAATCTTTGCCGAAAGGGGAAGTGGTGGAACAAGAGTGCGTGTCGTGAGCGCTATTGGGACGTTACCTCACCGTACAGCGCATCTACTTGTCGTATATCTGTTCTTTTTCTCCGTATTCCTTGTTCCAACCACTACGTTCCTCGTTCCCCCTGCTCATGTCACGTTTGATCAGTTACAAGTGTTTACTGAGCGCGGCCCCCATGCCTTGTCACCAAAACAGGCTCGACACTGGGAGATGTTGGGGAGGGTAACAAAACGCCCCCCCTCAGCTGTTGTATGTTACGGAACTCGCAAGGTGTGTCGCGCATAGTCTAAAAGTAACTGTTAGAGGCACTGTGCGTGAGTGTGTGTGCTTGTGTGAGCGCGTCTGTGTATGCGTGAGTGTGTGCATGTTCTTTCTTTGCCCCGGACGAGAGCCTCAAAGGGACAAAATCCAGGAGGAAGCAGCGGTCGTGAGATGAAAACCTGTCACCGTTAACCCTTTCTAGCACATGAGTGAGCCGCACTACCAAGGTCAAGGGCACAGATGTTCTAATAGCATTATGAGCTTGACATCTAGAGCCAGCCCTTGGCAGAACGCGCTAGGCAAAGGTTAAGTCAGCGAGCTCCGTCAAAGCACTTCTAACCGGCCACCCTCGGGGCAAGTCACTGGGAGGCCCCGGGGGTGAGGAGGAGGGGGGATAAGGGGAAGGGGGTCACGATTCCACCTTTTCAGGGTTGCCACACAAAAAGGGGCCCTAATGTGCTACATCGGACAACAAAGTAACCTCCCCACGAAAGCCCTATGGACAAAAAAAAGGTCAAATCAACTCCGGGATTTAAATAACTGACCGTTCCAATTAGCTGTAGGCGAGGGGCAAATGAGAGCATTGCTCCTGCAACAGAGAGCAACTGCGACATACGTTTAAGAGTTCCATGACTCGTATCGACTTGTACCAAACCTGGAAAAATATCTTACTATATTGAACACTAGAGGTTCAGAATGTATGCACAGATAAACAAATTAATACCAGTAGTGTAGCATCTCTGTTTGCAATAGCTCTACGTTAACTTTGTGTTTCCACTGAGAGGTTCCACATGTCAGTCAGGTCGACAACATGCAGAATGAACTAATGAACAACGTGCAAATCAAAGTATTTTTCTTCCACTGAAAGATGCTCGGACTTAATGAATTCCTTTTGACAAAATATGTCATGGGCTCAGGCACAGCAATCAATGTTGTGGCCAGTAACGGCAAAAACGGCCATAAACCATAGGTAAATCATACGTTTTTTTATGACAATTTACAGTTATTTGAGGTGACTCTCAGGGACACACTATGCTATTGAATCAGTCGGGCTGCAGAATGTCTCTATCTGTGTGTCTGACAGGAGTGTATTCTTCCAACAGCGGGATGCATCATGCGTAGCAATCAACATCTACTTAACATGTTAACATTATGACCTCCTGTGTTATCAATCACATGAAGTGCGTGTGTGTGTGTGCGTGTGTATGTGTTAAGTACTTGACGCTATGTGGGTTTTTCAAACTCTGTTCGACTTCCATCTCTATTTAAAAAATGCAAAGACGACGAGAGGGACCTTCCACTCCAAAACATCGCCCTCCTGAGCAATTAACGCAGATCATCTAAAAACACACGCCTCAAACATCTGTTAACAAACCATTACCATCAAAACACTATTTGGAAAATGACAATCAAAGCCTCCGCTGCTCTAAGCATAAATGTCCAAATTATCACAAAATTTTATTTTACTCAAAGAAAGAAAGTAGCGTTATATCCTTATAACTATTTTAAAATGAATTTTGCCATGCACAAGATACCACAATCCTGACATAGTAAACAGTTCATGTTTGTATGATGGCTTTGCTCCAATCAAATCAACTTGAAAAAATAAAGAACTGAAACATCATGTATTATCCAATCTTCTGAATTTAGTTAGTGTGACACTGACTGATCTATTCATTGTGTAATGCATGGCAAGACCAGGCAAACTATATATATGTGTGTGTGTGTTTGCGTGTGTGTGTGTGGATGATATAATGATTCGCAGCCCATGGTCAGCATTGTGACCCAGTCAGCCTAACAATTTCACATGGAAAGAAGACCGTTATTTGTCCCTAGGGATGACATCACACGTTATTCTCGTTCCTACAGGAGTAGGCGAGAAAGGAGGCTGTTTGTGCTAGTCAGCGATGGTTCAAGATAGGATATAATGACAGTGATTTGTTGGGAATACCACGTAAGCTTTATGGGTTGTCAATAGGAAATGCTGACTAACTCATTGCACTCGTTTTAAATTGAACAGAGAGGTGGAAATAAGGTGTAGTTCAATTCAGAATGTTGTTGAAATGACTGGAAAACCCCTTAGGATTGCAATAGGAATTTGGACATCACCCCAAATCTTTAGAGGAAAAATATTAGTTCAGCACGGGGAAAAACAAACAATTATTGTGAATGCACGAAAAAAGATTAAACGAATCAGACGATTCACAATCAAATAGCATTTAGATTAGATTTTTAGGTAGGACATTTTAGGTGATTTTAAAACGTAAATAAGTATTTTAAAATGAAACATGTCTGCAGGTCACGACTCCTGAAATTCCAAATAAATAACAAAACCAACAATTAATGTAATATTACATTTATTTTTCCTGAAAAACAAATAAAGGAAGTTTAGACTACCAATGTATAATACCAATTAAGAGGATTATACACTGTTCTTGTCATATTTTTCCAACACTGCTATTAATTATAATGAGAGAAAACTATTATTTGTACAGAATATTAGTATATTCTGATATGCATTTTTGGGAGCTATCGCTAAATAATTCAGTTTCGTTTTCAAATTATAAAGGTTTTACACAGCAGCGCAGCACAGATTAACAAAAACAGTGACCCCTTTCACACGGCTAAGACAAACCCTGTCAACTGATCGTTTATACGTTGGGAACGATAGGAAACAAACCAACTGTGATAAATGTATGTGAGGCAGTAAACAAAAACATTTCCATGACAAAACATGCTTTGCACGTAATCTATCGCAGAATATTCTATCTCCTCCTTCCTTTGAATGGCAGAAAATGCACCGATAATGGGAAATATCTCATCCGTATGTTAAAATAAATAAAAATACGCTCCTCTATTCATTAAGATGACGTTTGTTTCAAAGCCTGCAATGTATCCAAGTAATCCAATTCCGTATAGGCCTCAACAGGATCTAGATCTGGTGTTTAATAATACGTAGCTCACTATTAGGCCTACAAATGTAACAAATTGTTTGTGTGTGTTAGAGAGAGAGAGTTGGAGAGAAAAGGGCAGAGAGAAAGCGAGAGAGAGTTTGTATAAGTGTCAGAAAAAAGACAAGGATCCACGCCAGGTTGCGTAAAAAAAAATAACAATTTTGATAAAAATAATTTCATAAAAATCTAGACTCAGCTGTCAAGCCTCTTCATACAAAAACGACAGCCTATGGAGCGTTCATTCTGGAGCGATATGTGAACTACATAGTTCAAGTGCACTTTGGCAAAGCAGAAGGCATTGTATTTGTAAAACTAAACACGTAGCTAAAGACACATTTTATACTGTAAAAAAAAACTAACGGTAGGCACCAAACTATCCACTTAAAATGTGTTTTACTTATCAGAAAAACTGTTCTAAAGAAATATCTATAAATCATCTGGTGACTATGCTATTATAAAACAGGCAGGTTAATAATTGGATAAAGTAAATACAGAGTTCCCAGCCCTATCGTTTGTGTTGGGAAAAGCGGTGGATAGGTTATGAAGTACAATGCATAAATCATATGATGTTTTGCAGGGACCCGAATATTTTGAGTATATTATAGGTCAAACTACCAAAATTAAAAAGTTATTTCGAAAGAAAAACATACCCTTTCAAACATAAATGATGTCTTTATCAAGAGCCGGAAAAGTTGTCTGCTTGTGTTTGAAGAACACAAAAACTTTGACTTGTAGCCTATATACGTATAATAACATTGTACCACACGACAATAAAAGCAAACGTTTACTTACCATTTTCAGACACTACCCCGGCTATTGTTGGTTCCTCGTCCGACTTGAGATGCTGTGGCTTAGCTTGCTTGCGGCGGGACATGCTGCTGATATGCTGCGAGATGTTTCTGCTTTTTGCAGATACATCAGCAGCAAACGAATGAAAAAAAATGTTCACAAATAGTCTGGTTGCAAAAATTACGGAAATGAGCTGGTGTTGCTGTTGTGTGGATTGCGCATGTCGGTATATAATTATGATAGTGAATAATGCATTGCGATTAATGGTACTGTGTGCGGGGGATTGGCTGAAGTCCAGCGGACACACACTGGATATGGTAATAAGGGACGGACTAAGCAATTAGCTGCTTCACTCTCCGACTGTCTGTCTCTCTTCTTCTCTTGCTATCCACCTCCTCCAACAACACACCAAATCTCGATCGTAACGCCCAGCACTCAGGGGGGTCTACGTTGCGGAAGGTCAGCTTTTCTCCTTTTCTGCGGAGGTTTGCTTCACGAGTGCAGGAGATTGATTGATGCGTTGCTTTTCTTTCGTGTATCCCATACTTCAGCCATGCTTTCAAGTAGTATTTTCCACTTGGGTGGTGAACTTGTGGTAGGCTACTTTAGATGACGTGATTCGAACAGCTTGCCTTAATGCTCATGCTTTCCATCCATCTTTACTTGCAATATATTTTGGCTAGACAACTTTTGTCCCACGAACGAGTTGCCTACTTCCTCTGATTGTACTTGTGTGGAACTTTTTTCCCTGAAGTCCCTGAATTTGTTTAGCGTTTTTTATATAACTGACAGCATCTTCATTACAATAAACTCCTTGGCGTGTGATCTCAGACGATGATACCCGGTAGAAGCGGATGGGACGGATACAGTTTTTGAGGATGGTTATGAGTTGTTCCCAGTGCTTCTTGATGGTACTGTTCCGTTGTACAGGCGAGTTGTAAAAGTTCGTGTTGATTGACAGCTTTCGGTAAGCAAGGAACGTAATAGTTCCTTTTGCCTCTCAAAGTTTCTTGTGCGTCTTAGAATCGTTGCACCTTCTTGGAGTTAGGCTATCAACTGTGAATTAGTACCATGTCTCTATACAGCAGAGTATCTATTGTCTTATTACTTTCTACTACATATAAAAGAAAATGCACCTCAACTTGCACTGGGTGTCTACGCGATCTTCCCCCTCGCAGTGCTTTGCTCCCGGCTGCGCGTTTGGCTCGAACCGTTCTCCAAAGTCCCTTCTGTCTTCCGTATTTCGCTCGCCAACGCTCCCAGTTCTTTTCAAAGAGTTTAAGATTGTCTTTAATTCGAATCGATCTTCGTTCTCACAATATTTGTATATGAAAGTTATATTTGACTTCTTTTGATGGTTCGTTACAGGAGCTGTACTCGAGAGGTTTGATGTAGCGGTGGTTGCCCTTGCCTTTAGCTCCTTGTGTGGGGACTGCGCTGTGTGTGAGATAGTTAAACCTCGGGCTTAGGTTCAGCCCATTGCGTTGAGCGACCGCTAGGATGTACCACACCGTTACAGTTCAAGTCATAGGCTTCACACGATATGCAATCGATTCCATTTCGCACCATATAGCCATATGTTTCATAATATAAGAAACCGAATCGGTTTGTCTCTAAGGTGAAATAGATGGAATTACCAGTCTGTTATTTTCAGGTTTTAGAAGTCGAATAATTTCTAGCATTAGTTATTTGCGAAATATTCACTTTATTTCATACATGTTTTTGTTTTACTCTTGTTTGAAGACGACATCGAAAACATGTAGACAAGATACAACACGTTAATCTTTACATTTGATTGACGGTGATTCATGTGCTGTATATCAGCTTTATCCCCTTTAAATCAAAACTAAACAAAGAGCGTTGTTTTGATTACGTTTTGTCTATTTAGCATATTTGGTTTCGTGACTTGTTTCAATACATTTCCGTAGACCTTATTAGCTATGAACTAAGCAATACTACATGTTCATTTGTGAAATAACATTAGTGTGCTTTTTGGTCTTCCACGGTGCACTCCGGTGTTGAATAAACACGCCCTAGCTACATTTACAGTCAAATGGTAATTTACATTGTTGCCTAGCAGGCTCCTTGTGTGGGACGGGGGCAATGGGAGGGGTTTGTTCAGAGGAATGGTTGTTCTGGTGACACCTGTGTTGCCACAATGTGTCTGGCCCTATATGGCTTAGCCCATGCACTTTTTACCCGTTTTTATAAACTTTGTTAATCAAATATGAAATCATGCATATACTAAAGAAAGAGAGTAATTCATAAATATTTCTCAACGATTTGCCTGTAATCAGGCAAAGAAAGCAAATAATATCGGCCAATATTCTTAGAGATCCTTAGATATTATAAGTGACATGTGTGTATTCTTATGTTATACTTTATTTGATAGAGGATCGAAGATAGGCCTATACTTTCCCTCCTGTTTCTATTGTAAGATAGGTTTTCCTTGACAGCAAAGTCACCCAACGAGCAAACTTTTTTATTTCATCATTCCCTTAGAAGTTATGTCCGAAAGGCTGTTATTACCTTCTATTAATAGATGCAACCCCGGGAAGACAAAATCAGCTATTGATAATTGCAAGGAGTGTACCGCAGCTACTGTATCGATCGGCGTGTCCTCCACTCCCCTGGTATAGCGAGATAAGAAGACAGACTCTTTAGAGCAATATAATTTATTTTGACCTATCTGCTTGCTACAGACTTATGATGAATAGCTAGAGTGGCTATAGTCCTTTATCACGAAAGTTACCCCTTGATATAATATTGATTCTTTATAACTAGCTCGCCACACAAAAATCAAACTGTCCACTTGGCCATCATCATCATCAATATCATCACAAAGGCAGAGGAATGAGGATCCCCTGTGCCTTCTAAAGGGAGCTCTCACAATCTACCCTCTAATCTTTACTTTGCTGATGATGAAAGGAAAAGAAAAGAGACAAAATGCTATTTAATCCTGTACACACACAGCTTGTGTGAAAGGACGACACAATTCGATCAGTTGTATTGTCGACAGGAGAGCTTATGTGGAAATTGGTCATTCATTTTACGTTTCCATTTTTTTGGAATGATCTAGCTCTGTGCGCTTGCGTCTCAGTTCACCACGAACGTGCATATCCAAAGATGACAACGCTGCTGTATTTTAAACTAATTGTTAACTTCTGTCACTAGCTCTGTTTATGGCACCATCCCAGTAAAATTGCATAATATCACACTCCGTCCTCCCAGAACCATTTATTCCTCACTAAAAGCAATAGGAAGGAATTAGAAGGAGTTAGAATTAGAAGAAGCTCAAGCCTCTCCGTAATATTTAAGGAACATATTTCTGAATTAGCATTTACAAATATCTCTTACCGTATAATTTGCATTAGATACCATATATGTTTAATCAATTGTGTGAACACCCATCGCATGCAATAAAATAAATAACGTAGCATAGATTAATAATTCGTAAACTTGATATGGAAATCCAACTTTCCTGCCTGTAAAAAAAAAAACAAGAAAAAAGCTTTTGCCCAGGAATGACTTTGAAAGGCTTAAATAAATGTTTGTAGCATAGCCAGAATAGCCTATTAACGGTACACTCTGTATCCGCTCCTTGCGGCCGGTGCATTAGAAGGGAGGGAGGGGGGTGAGGAAAACAAAAAAACATGTAGGCTAATCACCGAAACAACCGTTTTAGTTATTTCCTTCTTGGATTTGTATCGTATGGTAGGAACAGGGCACTTCTATAGCTAACAGTACCGGCTAACTTTTACTAACGTTTCCAAATACCATGCACCGAACATATAGCCTGCAGTAGTAGCCTACTGCCACTTGATTGGATTAAGAGAGGCCGCGAGACAACTGGATTTAAAGGTAAAGTAATTTACAGTGACATTATGCCTTGCATGCGTGTTGAAGGGGGAGGTAACCTATTGCATGCAAAACGAATACGATAGTTGGCCTACCTAAATTAGTTTGCGTTAAACGCTTATTTATTTTCTGGAGAACGGGCATCAAATGCTTTACGTAATTTTGAGACAAATATCCTAATTTATAAATAGTTAAGTCTCATCAATGTCAGTAACAGAATAGAAGTAGTCTATTCGCGATCATGCCTTGAGTAAAAGTTGCCAAAGCACAACAACTCGGAAAGATTCTTCTGCTGCTAATAATGCAAAGGTATCTGCAATCGTTTGATGTGATTGCGACCACCAGAAGTGACGACGCACAGTATTGTTTGGGCCTTAACATTTCGCCACTGGCCACAGGTGTGAATTATTCGTTAGTGGTGCCTCGAAAAAAATAATGCAATACTAGATTAGTGAAATAACTTCGGTATTACAATATCCCAGAGATCTAATATAATGTGTATGGAGCCTCTTCATAACCCACATCTGAACGTCAAGTCCGAATCAGGACTTTATACCAATCGTTAGGATTACGTTATATCATCATGGTTTACGGGCACATATCAGTTAATGTCAGCCCATGTAAACACAGGCACATACATACACCTGTTGACCGATTCTTGACAACAATATGCATAAGTAAAACTAAAGTTAGGGGCTCTGGTTCTCATGCACTGTACAATTTATTTTCTGGAGAAGGGGCTTCAAATGCTTTACGTTATTATGAGTCAAATAACTCTGATGTGACTGTTGTTTTCAGAATGTATTTACATCAGCTATTACAGCATGATCAGCATCTGCACGGCGAGCATATTATGACGTGTTTACCCTATTTGAAATGAGGCGAGATTAACTAAAATGAAACGGATGGCTTGTATAGGAGATGAGTAAAATTTGATCTGACTGGTTCAATTAGGCCTAATTGAAATGAATTGAATCAACCTATGCAATCTGCTATTGTAATTAAATTAGTAGCTGGGGTGTAGTTGGACTTTGAGTTGGCCAGGAGGGGGGTGGGGCACACAGTGAATTGCTCATCGCTCCCAAGAAAGAACAACTTGTTAAATTGGTTGTGAAAGGCAGCACGCCAAATGCAAACTGATGCATTGACAGGACCCATATTACCAGCTCAGCGCTGCAAACAAAACATATTTGATGGATCTGTCAGCGTCAGCCATTAATCGCGGCGTGTGGGGGGCACACAAGAGAAGGCTCCTCGGAAGCCGGAGATATGATGGAGATGGCCAAAAAGAAAGAGGAGAGATGAGAATAGATTGAAGATGAACAGGACGTGAAATCCAAACAGAGCGGGTACATAAAGAGAATGAGAAGGGTATGCAGCGATGAGCAGAGGGTCCATTCTACAGAATGCATCAGGCAGTTCTTGTGAGGACATTGATCCTCCTGTGGCATGTAATGTCATGTTCCTCCTAGTTAGATCCTGGGTCAGGGCTCAAGGGTTTGGCAAATTATACTAACAAAAGGTTATTTTGGGCATATCAATTTAAATTGCTATCGGTTCAGTACAGAGCAAATAGAATTCTCTTGTTACTTTCTCAACATTTTTATTTGTGTTTGTTGTTTTTTGTTATCCTCTCCACAGTTTTGTAGTATTGAATTGTGCCAATGACCATATCTTTTTAAAGCGATTTCCAACTGTCCCAGGAGAATTCAAAATCACAGCATACCTTCCTTCTAGGCATAGGAACCAAGCTTTTCTAGTGTTTTTCACATTAATTGTTTGAAACAGGAAGTCAGTCAGATCAGCGTATAGGTGGGCAATATTTTATGGCAATACGTAATACCCCTGAGACGTCTGGTCCACCTGGGAGCTATTTTAATAAAATTAAGTGTAATTGTAGTACATCTTTTTGAATTGAGTAAGGGGGAAATGTAAATGACTGAGACTATACTATTGACAGAATATCTTCCAATTAATCAATGGGAGATGCAGTCCAGGATGTTAAACACAAGGCATTAATAACACTGGAAATCCAAATTGGATTTGTAAAATATCATTTAAATTGCTTAAAAACATATTGCATGGATGACACATTGAATGGATGACATTGTACACAGTTTGACTATGTAGTCTGCAAAAACACAGGCCCTTTGTTTCCAATGTGCACACATTTCAAAACTATTGTCAAACAACATTCAAAAGTTTTTGAGATTACTTTAAATGGAAACTGTTAATGTTGTATTTACTTCACATTTTACATGTACACGCCTTTATCCAGAGTTATGCAACAGGAGCATTTAAAATTAAAGATGTGCTCCTCAGTAAAACATTTTTTTTATTCAGTACTTGTGAAAATGTGTACATGTTTTTGTGTATTGTTTTCTGTGTTATATTTTACACATATCAAACATGTTACACATATCAAATATGGTATGCTGCAAAAGGAGATTAATAAATTATCTAACAGTATACTTTATTTGTGTTTTTTTATACTTCATATATAAAATGTATATGATGCCATATTATATGTATCGTACAAATGTAAGAACCCATAGGGCATTTTCAAGTCCCTTGCTCAAGGGCACAACAATACATTTTTTACCTTGTCAGCTCAGGATTCAAATCAGAATCCTTTCAGCTAGTAAACTGCAAAACAACATATCCTACTGGGCCATACTGGCTTCTCCTAAACCATTTTAATCTCCATTCTTTAGGATGAACCAATACAGAGTCTATGTAATACTTTAATCTCAAGAAACAACAGACATCCCACTATCAAGTTTCCATTAAATTCACTGTGTCATGTACTTGCAGGGTTTTGAAACACATTGAAACTATATAAATTGTTAACTCCGAATATTATTATTTGAAAGTGTGGTCTCTGATGAGTGATTATAGACTGAATGTAGTTTTGAAGCGGTGTTGTTGGCATGGAATCAGGAGCGTCTCTTTCTGAAATAAAGCTGTTTTTGTACTTCTAAGATACAGTGGGGAGAACAAGTATTTGATAAACTGCCAATTTTGCAGGTTTTCCTACTTACAAAGCATGTAATTTTTATCATAGGTACATTTCAACTGTGAGAGACAGAATCTAAAACAAAAATCCAGAAAATCACATTGTATGATTTTTAAGTAATTAATTGACCGTGAAGCATGGAGGTGGAAACATCATTCTTTGGGGATGCTTTTCTGCAAAGGGGACAGGACGACTGCACCGCATTAAGGAGAGGATGGATGGGGCCATGTATTGCGAGATCTTGGCCAACAACCTCTTTCCCTCAGTAAGAGCATTGAAGATGGGTCGTGGCTGGGTCTTCCAGCATGACAACAACCCGAAACACACAGCCAGGGCAGCTAAGGAGTGGCTCCGTAAGAAGCATCTCAAGGTCCTGGAGTGGCCTAGCCAGCTTCCAGACCTGAACCTCATAGAAAATCTTTGGAGGGAGCTGAAAGTCTGTATTGCCCAGCGACAGCCCAGAAACCTGAAGGATCTGGAGAAGGTCTGTATGGAGGAGTGGGCCAAAATCCCTGCTGCAGTGTGTGCAAACCTGGTCAAGAACTACAGGAAACGTATGATCTCTATAATTGCAAACAAAGGTTTCTGTACCAAATATTAAATTCTGCTTATCTGATGTATCAAATACTTATGTCATGCAATAAAATGCAAATTAATTACTTAAAAATCATACAATGGGATTTTATAGACTGACAAAAATTGTCAGTGTATCAAATAATTGTTCTCCCCACTGTATGTGTGAGTGGGCAACTGTTTTTAGCATTTATGATTTATAGAATACGCCACACACACGCACATATTTTGGTTATGGGCAGCCAGAATAATGTATTACAAAAGAGGTACTTTTATGCATTGAGAAAGATTAGGGTGCTGGGGTCGTTGACCAGCTGGGCAGATCAGAGCAATGAAGAAAAGAAAGCTGGTCAAAGCCCTCAGTGACAGAATCAAGACTCTCATCCAGACATGTCCGAAGACTGCAACTGACAAATACAAACATTTCTTTGTGAACCTCAATAGATATTTTACCACAATTATAATAACCCTGCTACAAAACCAATAGCTTATCTTCTCACTGTGCTGCTTCTGGTCATTCACCTGAGTTGATATGTGCACGTGAGGCGACGCATGCAACTGACTGTTGAATGTACATATGGGACATGGCAGACAGGTACCTTCATCTTGGTCCAGAGCCAGTTCTTACCTCATGGTCGGCCAGTCCAAGCCGGAGACGGACTGTTTAACATGGAGGCCCAACAGATACTAAAAGCAAACTACAACAGGCATACCCAACTAAACAGCTTACAACAAGGAAACAAACGGCTGCCTCAGAGGCTTCTGGCCTGGCCTGGCCTCTCTCCAGTGCTGACAATAAACAACACAATTAGCCAAGACTTCCTGGCCCAGCACGGCCCATGACCCATGACCCGGTCGGTGCTGCCACCTGTGGGATGGGGTGTGGAAATGTATCTCGGTAGAGTATTAAATATCATTGGCCTAGTACCTCTTATCACTGCTGAGTGTAAAGGGGGCGCCTGCTAGATATACCCAGCACTAAAGGAACACAGCGGAGCTCCAAGGCCTTGGTCGGCTGTGGTTTTTAATGCCTTTTCCAAGAGCAATGAGTAAAAAAGGGCTAAAGCCGCATTGATGACACTTAATCTCATTGGAATTCCTTGTCAGGCCCGACCTTGGAAGGATATTAACCGCTCGGCAAGTGACATCAGGAGTGTGTGTTCTTATGCTTGTCTTTTGTGTGTGCGTGTGTGGATATCTTTATATACAGTGCTGTGAGAAAGTATTTGTCCCCTGTTTGATTTTGGCCATTTACATTTCTTTTTTCACAGGCATGTTATCAGACCCTCCACTGAGATCAGATAGTGAACCCAAATGAACAAATAACAACACGTGTTGATGATTTCATTTTTAATGGGCAATTTGAGTAAAGGACTTGGAATGAGGTCAATTACGCTACGTACAATAATAAAATAATCTTGAAATACATATATTTGTCACTATTACAAGGCCAAGTGGCTGCTTTTGAAAATTATTTTCCAATTATTTTGATTCAGTAAGTATCCAAATATATTTCTTTGCCTTTTGACGGCAGTAGAGAAACGGTCAATTATTATTTGGGGCTAACTATTGAGACTTTTTTAATTGCTACCTGGTTTAGCGCGTCATTATTTTAGTGACTTCCTGCTGCTGAATCGTGTCTCGCTCCTTGTCCTCGGGCGATCGCCCACTGAGACAGGCACACTCAAGTGACACAGGGAATATTTCAAATGCACACTCCCACCTCTTTACCGCTTGTCTACTTAAAACCTATTGGATGGGAAAGTCAAAGGGTAAGCATTCTGTCTTTCTAATCCAATAGGTTTTGACGTCTTCCAAGAAATTAAAACTGTCGATCAATCTTATATTGTACTGGCATGTGTACATGATTTACACTAACTGGAGGAGAAACATATTAAAAGTATGTAGAATCACAAATTCAGAATTCTTTGAAGATTGCTCCTTCGTTCTGCTTTGATAAACATTTTATTTATGCAGTGTGTTATTCTGGGTTGTTTTTAAGCAAACAATTGTGTCTTTTAAACATTGCTTTCTTCAAAGAATCCTTCATTTGCTGCAATTAAATCCTTGCAGACCTTGGCATGCAAGTTGTCAATTTGTTGAGGTAATCAAAGGAGATTTCACCATATGCTTCCGGAAGAGCCTCTCACAAGAAGGATTGGCTTGATGGGCAAGTGTACCATACAGTCTAGCAACTCCCAAAACAGCTCAATAGGGTTGAGATCCGGTGACTGAGCTGGCTCCTCCATAAAAGACAATACCAGCTGACTGTTCTACCTTAAATAGTTCTTGCATAGTCATTTGGTCATTGTCCTGTTGAAGGAGGAAACTGGCTACACTTGAGCGCCGTCCACAGGACATGGCCTTAAAACATTTAGTAATAGCTTTCCTATTCAAGATCCCTTTTACCTTGTACTAAAGCACCCCCAGACTATCACATTGCCTACACCATGCTTGACAGCATCTTTTCATTTGGTATGCATCTGACAAATGTTTTGACTCTCTCAAACTAGACACTATAATGTATTTGTCCTCATGCTCAGCTATGCACCAGGGCCTCCAACTGCTCTTTCTATTCTGGTTAGAGCCAGTTTGCACTTTTTCTGAAGGTAGCAGTACACAGCGTTGTACGAGAACTTTAGTTTCTTAGCATTTTCTTGAATGCAATGGCATTCATTTCAAAACCCACAAATGCTGATGCTGAATATACTGAGCTAGTCAAAAGAATGTATGTTTTAAACAGTTTTCAGGTGCGCTAACATAATTGCAAAACGGTTTTCGAATTGAACCTTTTAAAATGATAAACTTTGATTAGCAAACAAGATATTCCATTGAAACACAGAAGTGATGGTTGGTGATGGTGGGCCTCTGTAAGTAATATGTAAATATTCCATTAAAAATCTGCCATTTCCATTTTCATTCATTTACAATATTAACAAAGTCTACACTCTATTTCGGATACATTTTATTTTATTTTAATGAACAAACAAGGAAGATTTCTTTTTAAACAAGGTATTTTTTATTTGACCCCAAACATTTGAATGGTAGTGTATAAGGTATTTTTGTGGTCATCAAACTACTACCACCACCACCATCATTCTCGAGCGTTGGTGTGAGATCAAGTCTGTCTAATGCAATATTTGTTTTTTGGACAAGCAATTCATTCACTAAGCTCCCAGAAATTTCACTGAGCTCAAGCAGTTCTGTAAAGAATTGGAAGTTAAGGTTTTAAATATTATTTTCATTCAAAATAGTGATCGATGTACTCCCCATTTCAAATTTCTCAGTTAGCCTTGCTTGTAATCTTCTTATAATGGCTTTATACAGTCACAGGGCTATCCTTCCCAACCTCAACCACCCTGGTTCGGCTAGTTTATGTTTTGTAAGTGTTCTTGTTTTGAGGCACGGAATAAACTAAATTCACATGTTTCATGTATTAAAAAAAACAACCGCCATATATAATTACGTTTACATAAGCCATGCTATGTGTAGGTAGCCATTTTGAATATTCTGTGGCATCTAGCATAAGATAGGCAGGTTAGCATAAGAGGTGTCATTAGAGTTGTCTGAGATAGTGAGGCTGAGAGACTGTCTGTGTGGAGGCAGACCATTGAAGGGGGGTGGGTGCAGGGATCTATGCACTCCGGGCCAGTGATATGTGCCACATTGTCTGTTCAATAGAGGCCTTTGAATTTTTAAACGGCATCAGTTACCTCAAACTGTCATTGTTTTGGCACCATTGGCCTTACTTAATCCTGGTAAGTGCATCTCTGAACATCACTCCATTCTTCATTGATACTGTTTGGAGGCCGAGCTTGTGTTAAACTTGCGTTTCAGAGTTTTCTATCATTTCAGTTTCATTGCAGTTTCCAGAACTAATGCCTCTGAGCTGAAACACTTCCCTTATTTTTTGTCTCCTACATCACTTACGAGAGACTGAATATGACATCATTTCTTCTGTAAAAGAATAGGAGCATCTCCATGTGAGAAAAAGCAGTGCATTTCCAAGATGTGCTTTTGTGGGCAGCTATTATATGTGCTCATGATGTATCGAGAAAGCCACACGCACACAAACAATAAATGCCTGATTACTAATGTCATGTCAGTTCTTTAAACATGAGTAACTAATTTAGCCCTAACAGTAATTTTGTAATGAATGCACCGATTCCGCTAAATCGTGTTTCTGCAATCTGGCCTCCGATGACTGCTTTCTTTCAATCCCCATCACTTTATCTGGCTTCAGCCATATTTAATTTGACCCCCTTGGTCTCTACCACGGAGGTAGGTTTCAATACAAACAAGTAGGGTCCATTGAAAGGCTGTAAAGCTCGGCAGCCCTTGGGTGCCCTAAAAGCCACACAAAAAAGTAACTTAAGCTGATAGCACTCAGTGTGAACAAATGGGTAGTCTGGAAGCCGTTGAATAGGAAAAAAGTGTTCTGCTATGCAACGTGAAATACTAAAGGCCATATGGGACTAATCCTCATAAACTGCGGAAAGCCATTCATTATTTGGATGATCTTAGATGGAGAAAATGGTCAGTTGGGCATAATTGGTTACTGCCCCCCCAATGCGTTAATAAAAGCTTGGTAAAGGGTTAAAACAAATGGCCTGCCATTAACCCAGGCAGCTACATTCAGAGGTTATTCCCACAAAACTATTGGCTTAAGGGCTTTTTTGATTTGTCCAAAGGAGGATTTGGGGTGAAAATATCAGATTTGGCTATCTCCCCGTCCCAGAGTCAGGCCCAAAAGATGAAAGGAAAATGTTGCAATCTGTGCAAACATGACACATCGCATAATTATAAGGAATATTATGATAAAAAATGAAACAATTGTGTATTCAGAACTTTCACAGAGGACCAATCTGCCCCATTCAATTTTTTTTTAAATTTATGGAAATTATTTGGCAAACATCTCTATTTTGAGGTGTGTTAAATGTAGCCGTGTAGCATGCAATAACTAAACGAAAAACAGCCACAGACAGGGTTGTGGATTCATGTGCGAAAAAGCTTAGCTGGGAATTACCATGATAAAGACCTAGCGTCAATAGAACAATGTGGTGTTTATTAATCAAACAGCTTATTAAAATGATGGAACGAAGGCCTTGATCGCTGTGGCTGAGAAACAGCTTTTGTGAAAGCAGTCCTCGACTTGTTGAATTCATGTCTCGGTCCTCAGTCTGCTACCACTCATTCTCTAGCAAGCTAGTTCTTCCTCTCAGTCTCTCTCTCTTTTCCCCTAGAGAATATCACTCTCTTCCTCTTTCACTCTTTTTACCTGGAAAATTATCTATCTAATGTACAGCAAACTTAAGCTGAACGTTAACTCCTCATGAAAGCAGGCCATATTGGCCGTTCCTTTTCGACAAGATGCTGTCCAAGACCTACCTCATTTCACAAGGCCTTCTGACAACGTCCTCACAATATTAACAAACATAGCATCCGAGGCGCTAACACGGTTAGCGTTCTCAAATGTTTCGATGTGTTAATGCTTTGTGTTCTTATCTGTCAGCCCTGTGTTTTGGAGGCCTGCCAGATTGGAGAGGAAGAGCACTTATTTTGCTGAGAGGTAATTGCTACACAGTAGCGTCTGATTGCCAGGATCTTTCACTAGGAACAGCCCCGGCTCCCCGTTTTCCACCCGCAACCCACCGACAGCCTGATTACAAATCAACGTATTGATTTGATGAGTGCAAGATGTTTGCTAATAACTGCTCTCATGCCATCTGTTAATCTTTGTTGTGATTAAAGAGGTACTCCCAATAGCCATTATTTCCAATGACACAGCCAGGATGCCTCTCTTACACGAGCGTTGGCCGACAGCAAACTCTGCAGAGGGAAGGCAGGGCGCCTCCAAGGATATCGGTGATCTCCGACTGCGATTGAGAAATCGCCTCCCGCCTCCCACACAACAAACACAATACAGAAAAAAGAATTACAACCCTCACTAAAAGTCCATTACCTCGTATAATCACACAAAAGGATTTTTCTTAAATATGATAATAAATCACAGGGACGGATCAATAGCCTGCAGACCAACTGCTATGCACTGATAACGTATCAATCAATATTTAGTGTTTCGATTTTAATTAATATCCGTCCAAGGTGCAGAAGCCTGTTCGAAGGGAGAGAAATATTATCTCTGATAAAATAGAGGGACACAGTTAAATAGGTAGATTAATACATAGATTAGGAGTACAAGCTTGTTAGAATACTCAAGTACTTCCTCATAGATGTCTATGATCAGTCAGGGGTTTGGCTGTGATTAAGGGGCAAGGATATTATTTGAAATTGGGATACTATGTGTGTGTGTGTGTTGGTGTGTTTCTGACTTAAAACAGGGACAACAATGTACCCAAACTGGAGAAATCTGAACAAGTTGGCTAATGGTGATATTTTTCATATCCCCATTTTCTCCCAAAACATTGTTAAGGTTTAGGGCAAAAGTTACAAATGAGTTAAGGGCAATAATTAGGTTTAGGGTTAATATTAGCCACATATCTTGCTAGGTATATAATAGGCATACATGTTGCTGGGGTTAAGGTAAGATTAAGGGTTAGGATTAGTAAAAGTAGTATTTTGAAGGGTCCTCATTCAGAAAGCGAAATACATGTTTGTGTGAGTGTGTGAGTGTGTGTGCATGTGTAACTTCAGCAGTCAAGTTACAACACAAACCGGAACACTCATATACTAATTAACAAGATTTCTAGAATCAAGCGTACATGGAATTTAAAACAAGTCATTTGTATCATCATTAATTTTAAAATAATGGCTTACAGAGTATAACACTTCCTTGTTTTTGTTATCACATCATTAACTTAATCCATTGCTTAGTCCTACAGAGACATATCAAAATACAGTATTTGAACAGGGGGATTGTGTAGATTATTGCTTCTTACGGTTTGAAGAATGAATTTTAAAGAATAACACAACTTGCCTCCTACTCCCCTTCTCTTTCTTTATCAGTTTGGAATTGTACTAGCTAGTCCAGGGTGGGGGCATAGCGTCTGAAATGAGTATGAGTAGACTACAAGTCAATGCACACTGACGGACTGATCTCTAGCACAAAAAACTATTTTGTAGAAAAAAGGTATTATTGAGATATTAACTAAGAACATTAACCGCAAATGTCTCCTTGTTATTTATGCTTGAAGTGTATGCAAGTAGTACATTACAAACCATAATGCCCCTTCAAACAATCATTACAAAAATATGCTAACTTTAGCCACCGCAAGCTAAAACTCAATGGAAGTAATCTTGTTGTGTGACCATGTTTCTAACAAATGATCCACCTGAAATCAACTATATATTTAATTTTTTTTACTGAAAGGCAATTTGGCCAATACAAAAACAATTGAACTTGCTCAAAATCTACAATTTCCTGAACAAATATTTTGTTTGGTGGTTACAGTTAAATAAAGTTTGTATGGGCAGTTTTAAAAAGCCCAATTCATTTTAGTATATTATTATATTTCTCCTGGCCTATAGAATACATTCAGGGTGGAGATTCATTTAACATGAAGTAAAACAAAATAATAATAATCTCCTTTAATGGCTTACATTAAATGTTAATGCTCTTATGATTTCCAGTTAAACATTGTTTCACAAAAATGTAATTAAAATTATTAGTAATGCTGGAAAGTTCTAGAACAAACCAGTGCAATGCTACTTTGCTGAGTTGTAATCAGTTTGGAGGACGCAATATTAAGAATAAAATATTGCACAATATTCAATGAAGATCTGTATGTTTTAGTATTGTCATCACAGAATTTAGGTAGTTTCTTTTGAGTTAGTGGAGTTAAAACTAAATCCAGTATTCCTTCATTTACAGTATACTCCAAATCACACAGACCACTATGTGTAAGTCTGTGACACTAGAAAGCTTAGCATTAATTGCAGTTAATTTCCCTAACTAGTCTGCAATGTACAGTAAGACCGGCAATTCATTTGCCATTGCATAAGTCTGACAGAAACACTTAAGGTAATAGTTTCAGAGCATTTAGTCATTACATTGCGTGTTTGCTGCACTCACACAAAACACACACACACACATGCAGACAGACAAACACACACACGTTGCAGAAAGGGGGGAGCTGTGTAATCTATCCTTAAGGTTTTACCAGTAAAGCACTGCTAAATACTACTGCCAACTGTTTTGCGATTGGATTGCCACCAGTGACATTTGCAAATGCATTTTGCTTGATAAAGAGATTAAAATACTGTAGATTAATATAATGTAGTGTTTGAGTATGTTGCATGGTTGTAAATGGCTTACTGTAAGAGCTAATGAAGGATGCAAAAAAATTGAAAGCAGATTATATTGGACATGTACACTTAATATCTCTCAGCTCTTCTTTGAAGTTTCAGAACATATATAACGTTTTTCAAGTAATCATTATGACAGACAATTCCCTTGTAACAGCGTGAAGTAGGTGTGCGATATGCCATCTTTAATAAATTTTAAAGTATAAAACCATACAATACATATTAGATTTTCAGATGTGAAGATATGTTTAGCTGGGTGGGTGTAGATTCGGTGGGGTGTGGGGGGCTGTAAGAGGGCCAGCTTGGCCAAGACAGGACCCCTCTCCCTGGGATATTAGGGAGGTTGATCTGGGCTAAGCAGAGAGACTGCGGGGTGCTTGGGGTTACTGCTGGGTTTTAGCATCTCACGACAGTCTGCTGTCTGACCTTTTATAGGTCAGCTGCCTGTTAGGTAATGGCTAGCACAGGCTGCAGGACACTCAAAAATGCACACACACATACAGTAATGTGGACAAATTAGGACACCCCATGAAATATTTATTTATGTTTTAAGAAATATGGACATTTCAATATTTCTAACAATATCTAGAGATAATGGTTATGCCATAAAAAAAACATGTTAAACATGACATTATTTATTTTTACAAACGATTTACAAGATGTAATTTCCTTCTGAGGAAACTGTCAAGTGAACAAATTAGGACACCCCATTAAATATTTAGTTATTTAAAAAAAAATATGAATATCTTCTTTCAAACAATATTGATAGATAAATGTGATTTAATTGAACCAAAAACTAAGAACAATATTTATTGTTCTGGAATGGCCTTGTCTAAACTTGGATTTTAATCCTATTGAGATGCTGTTGGGTGATTCAAAATGGGCTGTGATTACAAGAAGGTGATGGAGGAGTGGGAAAAAGGAGTGGGAAAAAACGTTCTCCCGGTTGAAATCTGAGACTGGTAGACAGTTATAGGAAACATCTTATTGAGGTTATTTCAGCCAAAGAGGGCGATACCAGCTATTAGGGCGTATGGTTTCCTAACTTTTTCCTCAGTAGGAAATGGCATATTTGTAATGATTTGTTAATTGAATGACTGTACAAACACCCCCCCACACACACCTTAGTTCGGCAGGTCCATGAGGGGTCTGGAGAAACAAATCAAAGGATATCATCTGACATCACATTTAATATCCCATTCCAAAAAGGAACTAAATGGTGATCTGACAAAACAGAGAGTATAATCGTGAACCGAGCCTCAGCCCTCACCCCTTTAAATTTGGAGAACTGATTGGAATGATACAACATATGTTCTCAGGGTTATAAACAGAGAACGACAGAAATGATAGAGAGAGAAGAGAGACACGGAATGAGGAACGATGGAGTAGGCACCGAGAGGACATCCACTGTGTTTGCTCATAGAGCTAGCTCACCTTGTGACTGGATCTGATTGGTCAAATCCCTAATAATCCCTGTTTACTGTCCTCGGGACAGAATGCCAAGGTTCACCTCATGTGTTTGTCCTCATGATTGAGCTAACGACTGCTTTGCTGTAATTGAATAATTGCATTTTGAAAAACAACGAGTAAAGGGCCCTGTCTGCTAGCTATGCTCCATTTTAGGTGAAATGGTTAATCCCTTGCTTAGAGGCTTTTAACAACATACAACCCATTTACTTCAGTCAGTCATATTCACAGGAACTATGTTGATTAGAGACATTGTAATTTAGCGTTTCATAGAGGGCAGAATCCACAGGGAAGACCACCCTGGACGCTCAAAGGTTTGGGCCTAGAAGACACTGAGAGGCGTATAGCCAGTCACAACACAGTCTTAATATGAACGTGCACTTACTCACAATAGTATAATCTGACAATTCCGAGTTCTAACCACTTATAAACGTCTTATATGGAGAGTCCGTGTCTTTGATGTGAACTCCCAAATGCAGATATACATAGAGGGAAGCGCTACACTGTGACAATGCTTAACAGTTAATATTTGATAACGCTTCCAGTTTGGTTAATATTTACAGTTGTTGGTAACTTTAGGCAACACAATCTGTTAATTTATTGGTCGTTGGAGTTTACGCCCTAAAATGCCACATTTCCCTTATGAATGTGATTATATTTAAAGCTACACGTGATCAGGTGACTTATCTGCTCTATGTTTCATGGGATTAATAAAAAAGGTACACAGATTTCTATAGTGTTTCTTGTTTTACACTCTTGATAGCTTTGTGTAGTTATTCATAATTACGAACAACGATAACCTGTATGTTTTTGCGTTCAAATCATTTCCTTGCCACTGTTTCTGCGAAACAGCATGGCAGTGGATTCCTTGTGATTTTATTTGATGTGTTTTCATTGTGGCTCCAGTGATGTGTATTTACGGTGTCACAGGGTCATTGTTTTATTGTGTTATGGGATGTCTGCGGTTCTGAAAAGGTAAAATGCTACCACATGATCTGAGCCATATGCCTCCTTGAGAAAACCACTCTGTCTATGTCACAATACTGTACGTTGAAGAAGTCAAACGGATTCACGGACGAAACAGGATGGCACTTCAACTTTCGATCACACAGTTTTTAAAAGGACATCACGCAGGGGCAACAATCAAGAAAGTAAAACCTGCTGAAAGTGTGTGTATGTGCATGCTAATACACGTGCTTTTGTTTGTTTGTATGTGTGTGTGGACATGCGTAGGTGAGTGTGTATCCATTGCCAGCATATATGTGTGTCTGCGTGTTTGGATGTGTCTTTGCACATTTGGATGTGTCTGGATGTGTGTAAAGACACCTGCCACAAGTAATACTCAGTAGTCGAATAGGCTAAGAAACTGCTAACATTGAAATACGGTGCAAAGGAGGCAAAGGGAATTCAGAAAAGATAGCGAATGAAAGACTGAGAGTAGACTGAGAAAGAGGGGAGGGTGGCAGGAGAGATGAGAAAGTGAGAAGAGGTTGGGTGACAGGCAGTTGTGGAGACAGGGTTGTTAGTTTATGTAGGCTGTGGACCTGAGTCGACTGGAAAATTTTGATCACTTTAATTTACTATATCCAGTGAGGCCGCTCTCCCTGTCCAGCGCTTTTATCAAGCCCTGTGAGCCGGTATTGATTTTTTTATTTTCTGCTCAGGATACGAAGACAGAGAGTTAGGGAGCTCTAGTGAATGGAGAACTTTCCTCGGATTGCTGCTATTCTCCAGCTTATTGCATCCTGTCGTTTGTAGTTTCAGATGATGTCCAGTACGCCACGGCTGCTACAGCCAATGAACGAGGTGACTAACAATGGAAGTGGGCCAAGAATGAAGAGATGGAGACAGGGTATAGCCTTAAGACACATAGCACAGAGAACGTGCATCAAATACTTAGCGGTTTCAAGCAGCTGGTTACTTCTGGAATGATAACCAAGCCGTGCAATTCCGTGTTTAACCTTTTTTGGGGTTTCTGACCAGAACGTCATAAATTGTTTTCTTTCTTTCAGTTCATATTTCAGGGATTCAAAACCCCTAGTTTGTTCTTATGAACCAAATGGAGGCAGTAGGACAATGGCATTTTTCTATTCTCATAGGAAGTTTCAATAGGCACTTGGAGTTCTACATATTGTTATAAATGGGTTTAAGCAAGTAGATTGTTAGACATATATGTGTGTCTGTATCCGCTAAATTGATTATCACCTATATACCCCCCAAAAATACAATTAAGGAATCATGTTTTCTCAAAACTGTAATACTGTAATGGTTTCTTTCTCCAGTTCATATTGATAACATATTGATATTAAACAAATGTCTATATGTGTCAATGGCATTTTTATTCCTCAGTGGGCTTTCATGTTAGAGAAAGTAAAACCCAAGGAGAAAAAAAGAGCGACAGGCGAGATCCTGAGAGGAGAACACAGATAGGCAGAGACGACACGAGAGGCAGTGAGAGTGAGGGAGAGGGAAAGAGCCAAAGCAGGTGGAGAATGAGGCAAACAGAGATGGCAGAGGAGAGAGGAAAAGAGAGAGAGTGCCAGAGGAAGACAGGGAGAGAGCGAATTCCATCTGAAAGTGAGGGGGTTAGTGACAGTCTGATAAAAGATGTCTGCAAAACACTAATTAAAATTGAATACCCCTGCAAATGCAACGCAACATGCAATCTCCAGGTAATTCATTTAGAGCAACTATCTCAGTGTGATCCTTTACTTTTTTCATCGCAGGTCCTTTATTGCTCAAAAATGCCTACCCCTTTTCTTTTCTTTTTCACACTTAAGCATCTGCCGCTCTCTCGTTCAACCCTCTCAGGAGCTCTCTTTTCTTCTCTGCCCTTGATGTCACCCACAAAGGGAAAATCAAACCCAATAACCCACGGTGCGACCTATTTCCAAAACACTTCCAGGGCTCAGTTCATTAAACGTATGAGAAAGAGAATGCACGCGTTCTAATGTAACCATAAAGTCACAATTGTGGTGCCATTACCACTGAAAGACGGTTGGTTGTCTTCAGCGGAATAACGCATGTCTTGCTTTATGAGTTACCGTAAGACGTGCATGTGTTGTCAAACTTTTAAAACAAACCTTTTTTGTGTATGTGCGTGATGTGGGAGTTTGTGTAGCTTGCCTTGCGTACGAAAACACTTGATTTGGTCCATTGAGCTACTGTAGGCCCGCTTCAGTGTAATGATAAGGCGATTCTTTGACAGTTCTGCTTAACAATGGAACATTTTAACATATTTTACCATGTACACACAGTACATTAAAAGTAAAATGTGCCAGTTATTTATTTTATAATGCAGTATTTAACTTTACTAACATATTAAATATAAATATTTGGCAAACGTGTGGAGAACTTTGTTGTCTTCTTGTAAACCAAACTACCTACCTTAACAGCAGACAATATCAACTGTCTCACTAGATATTTAATACAATGTTTACGCAAAAAATACAGGACAACAAAATGATGAATACAATCATGTGCAAAGGAACCTGACTGCATTGGTTAGAGATCTAAAGCGATCTAAGGCTACCAAAGTTCTAGAGTTCCAGAG
Organism: Novumbra hubbsi; assembly: GCA_016801125.1. Taxonomy (NCBI): domain Eukaryota; kingdom Metazoa; phylum Chordata; class Actinopteri; order Esociformes; family Umbridae; genus Novumbra; species Novumbra hubbsi. The sequence goes on from JACXGK010000433.1 coordinate 82,509, forward strand.
TTGCCACCTTATTGCCGTCAGTCACATTTATTTCATAGTTAGTTACATGTCGTTCCTCAATTATCACAATGACTGGCAGAATCTGTTGGTATCCCATGTAAATCTAGAAAGTTGTTGGTTTATGATCCGACAGTTCTACCGTGTTCTAACGTTGTGATCTTGAACCAGGCACCAGGTTCAATAACAATTATGTTAGGATTGTGTTTAAAACAGCCATAAGCCCAGCTGCAGGCATGTTATCTTACACTGAATCACACCTATGCCTTTCAAGATATTGTACTTTATTAGGCTAAAATGTGGTTCAGGTCAGGCCCTGCAAACAAGTAGCTAATGTGTGTGTCTTTATTAAATGATTTCCAAATGTTATAAGGTAGATTACTTAAATAGGCAAAGACATACGGTTGGCTAGGTAGCCAGAGATGTTTATCCACAAACATTATTCAGGATATGATATTTAATTTACTTATGCTCAGCATAGAAAGTTGTTAGTTGTGCAATAATAATGTTTTGGTGGAAATGTGACAGGGGATGATTTAAGCTAACAACAACATTCAATAGTTTACCATGCTAAAAGCAAGGTTAACAGGTGCATTTGTGCACACTTAGCATCTAGGGATCTGTTCCAAAAAAAAGGCCCAGAGAGCAAAAGTGTTTGTTCGTATTTTAAATTGGGGGAGTCATGGTCTCTTGGATCCCAAGATTTTCACTCTTTTCCAGTACAATCAAACTGACCTGTATGTAAAATTGGGGGGCAAACTCTACACCCCTGGAGGAGAGGCAGGCTGTTCTTGTAGAGTTTCCAAATGTGAAAGTGCAGAAGGAGTTCTAACTTATGAGTACTAACTACACTTAAACGGCATGCAGTCGTTGAAAGCGTAAGCGCTCCACTTAACAGCAGGATTCACAGACATGTGGCAAGTAAACACGACTCACGAAATGAATTTTTAGGCTACTCTACATTGTTTTTTTGAAAGAAGCTAATGTGAAGTGGTCTCGACCACTTCGGCAGTCAGGTGCCAAAAAAAGTTACCTGTGTACTGTTGTCAATTAATGGCAGCTCCCCCTCAAGTCAAGCCCTAACTATGTTTCTGAGGCTAAAGAAACCAAACAATTGTTAACGGCGTTAAGCATTTTTGCATGGGGTAACCTGTTACTTTTGACAGCCCTAGAATTTAATAAATCACCTAAATTGCCTGTCTTTTGTAGTACTGACTGATGGGTGTCTGAATTGTTTGCCAACTGTTTGGTCAATTGCCACAACCACCCCCCCCCACCCCTCAACCCTGGCTGTTTACATCCAGCTGTTCAGACTCCCAATCTGTCTCAACCTTATTTCAAAATAGACGTGGCCTATGGATTAGTGGGTTATTTATCCAAAATAAATGCTCTACATTTTTATATATTTTGGAGTGCTGGACCAGCCAATTGCTAGATATCAATTCTAAGACAGTTTGGAGCATTTTATTAATGGTGTTTTATGACTGCTTTAATCAACATTTATGTACATGCATACTGTAGGATTGTCTGCTTCCAAAGAGACAAAGGCTGTGGAAAAAGTAATGGCCCCAGCCCACTGCCTTGCGGTACACCACACTGCATTAGAGAGCATCGTAAAAAAAAAGAAAATGTGTTCTATTAACACTCAATCCTTTATATGGCAGAGAACACTATGCTTTAGTTAGCAGCAAGTTTGTAATGCTGCATTGAAGTATAACTAAACAGTTCACAAAGTTTTCTTTCAGTTTATCAATAGTCAGTCATATTTATTTCCATATTTTTTTAATGTTTGTTCAGCAGCAGTAACAGACTGATTGGTCGATAAGTTACCTCCAAGGTTGTATACATCTTGTCTACCACTGTGTTCTCCTTTTTGGGCCCCAGTACTGTAACCTAAATAATGCTTGGTCTCCATGAGATTGCAAATCAATTTGTTTGAATATAAGCTTTTACGATGCATCAGATGGAATTTAAAAAGACAAAATGTGCTGTATAGTTTTTACAGGAAATATGCTATCTGATTATTTTACTATTTACTTCTATGGCCTATGTTTTTTTCCGATGCTCAAATTCAAATCACTGATTATAAAGCTTCTCCACTCCCTTGGTGATGCTGGCTTATTAGCATCACCCATACGTCTTCTCACTGCTTATTTGCTGGTGTCATGGCAAAGGCCTCTATCTAGGCTGTATTGGTCAGCTTGATTTTACACAACTGTACCTTAGACTGCTGCAACATCTGAACACATCTATAACCAGACCTAACTGTTATGCATTCTGTCTGGTAGTTCTTTTGCTATTTTGTTGTTTATACATTCATACAAAGTATCTTTATTAATTTGTGTAGATGCCTGTAGATGGAGTTGCTAGATGATATAAAACCAGGAAATCATCTTGCATGGTGCTTCCCTCTGCATATACATGGAGGTTAGCTACACTATGGAGGTTAGCTTGGTACTGCGAAAAAGTGTTTTAAAAATGACCGAACCTATAAGTTGTACTATTATGTTATTTAATTTCCACATATATATATATATATATATACATATATATTATGTCTGCAATATGTCTATTTTTTCTGTTTTTAATACAACTGATTAAGCTGTAGACAGAGGTAATCTTTTACGATTTTGCTAAGAGGTGATTTGAACTAGGTCATCTGATTTGTGTGCACTGATACATAAACTTTAAGAGAGAGAATAAGGAAGTGAAATAATTGTTGTTTGGTTGTTCACTCAGTAAACCGAAATAAGTGAAGTAGGCCATCAATCTTGCATGTAATTACTGGTACTATTTTAATCTCTTTCCCACCCATTTTGCAGTGACACCTTTTTGAATAGATGGATAGAGGAAAGTAGAATGTATCAACATCTATGCCCAATCTGTTCTGATAATGTATCTGCTTCAGATACATTATCGATAAACAGAAACCTCTCTGGCATTTGTTTGTTACCTTATTAATAAAAATATGACATGTAAACATTAATCAAATTAAAATATGCACATACTAATATTACAAACAAACAAGCAAATGCTGACAACAGTAATGGATAAAAGACCTCATCCCCAGACAAGTTCTTTTGCATATGTTATTAGCCAGATTTCCTTTCACTAGTTCACTCCCCTGGATTAGAATGAATCGCTTCCTCTTTAGATCGGGGTCGGAGGGCACCGGAGGCTGTGTTGTGGCGGCAGTGGCTCTTTCACTTCCTGTTGTCTGGCTAAAGAGTGCCAGCCATGTGCCTATGTGATCTCACTTCACAGGAATGCACACAGCCGCCTTGGAGACTTGAATCAAAAACACCATGCAACCGCTGGCTTCCTATAATAAAGCACGAAAACTTCACCAAAAAAGTAGTATATCTCCAGGATTGTTAAGCCTACAGAACTATTTTAGCTTTTGTGTCACATTTGAAATAAGGGTGTGGAGATAGTTTCCTGTAAACTATTCACTGTATACTGTATGTGTGTGGTTTCAATTATAGCTCAGACATGAAAGAATGAGCACTTTCTGCTGTTATGTTGTCCACTTCGGTTAAACCAGGCTCCTGACTCATGATTTTACTGTATGCATTGCTAAGCAACCTTTCCCAGAAAGACAGATGAATCATGACTAACAACATAATGGCCCTGTTGAGAATACAGTTTTTAAGTATATGCTTTTCCAAAGACGACCATAGTGGCTAATCAACAAAAATTGGTTATTTTTGTCTCTGTTTCCTAGGATTATGAAACATTATTAATAGCAAAGCAGTTCTCCTATTTCTTCCAGCTCTTGGTTATTACCTGAATCGCGGAGGCATCTTGGCGCTAACGATAAGCAGCCCCGGCCCCTCATCCGCCTTCGTCTACACCTCCATCTTCCATTGATCACGGTTATCATTAACGTATCTAAAAAGGACACGTGTTCACAGTTGCCTTCTGTCCACAAGGTGTGACAGTCCTCTGTCCCACCGAACGCGGCTTCTTCCCTCAGGAAATCGACGCAGAGACGGATGACAGCCGGCATGAGTCAGCGTGGAAATATAGGTCCTTATCAGAGCTCTTGATTTACTGTATGTCACGTCAGGAAATATAGGCCGTGTGCATCGTCCACAAGCTTGAGTAGTGCTTACAGATCAATGAAGCAGCGAAAGCATTAAAACAGTACATCTTCATCCTCGGAACACCCCTGGGTTATTTCTACACTCACGCTCCAACATTGACGCACAGGGACATGCCTCAGTGCACGCAGAGAGAATTAGATTCGTCCGATGGTGTTACAATCCAATATCTATCATTGAATGGGCTATTTTCATGGCAATGGCCAAAGGTCTCCCATTTTAACATCAGCGAAGGGCCCCATTGGTACCGCAAATCTCATTTCTTGTGTGTTTTTAAACCAGTTAGGATGATTGGCTTAAAAAAGTCCTTGGGTTTATGAAACTGTGAATGGCGGTCGTGACCTGGCAAGACAAACATATTGCTGTGGACATTGTGAACTGCTTGTTGTCACTGGAAGCTTATAGGTTTAATGTATTCAATTCATAATCTTGGGGGGCTTGTCAACCTTACTTTTGATAGTCATTTTGCATCTCATTCATAACTTATTTATTTCGGTAGCTCAGAAGATTACCTGTTTGACAGTGAACAACAGTCCAAGGACTCAAACCCTCATAAATATTTAAGTGAAGCTGAGAGAACGGTAACCACTTTCCGACTATCGTGGACAGAAGTTCATACCAACGCATAAGACCCCTTCGGCCTGAAGAACACGCTTGTGTCGGATGCCTTCTGGTAGAGAGGAACAAGGAGGGGCCCGGTCCAACGGCGGACCAGTGAAGGACGAGAGGGGAGGGCAAGGAGAGGGGGTGGAAGGAAAACTTGGGCCAAGGTCAAGTAAGCTAATTTGTTTCCTCCGTCCGCTGCAGTCCCTCAGAGACAGACCACACACTTTCCATACAACTGGGCCTTCAATGGTGGAATGACGGGGGTGGGGGTGGGGGGGTGGGGGTGGGGGGGTGGCTGGGCATTAGCTGCTGCCTGTTTAGGTCACGATGAAGACACTTTGTCTATTAGAAATACTGTACGAGAGATTACCTTATATTTACTGAAGTATTTTTGTCAAACTATTTAATTTAGGCTATATATATATATATATATACAGCAGGTGAAATAAGTATTAAACACGTCACCATTTCTCTGAGTAAATATATTTCCAAAGGTGCTATTGACATGACATTTTCACCAGATGTTGGTAACAACCCAAGTTATCCATACACCCAAAGAAACCACAACAAATAAGCTCAGAAATAAAGTTATGTGTAATAATGTCAATGTTTTGTTCCCAGAGCCACTTAGTTAGCTGCTTCATCATGCTGGAAAAGGCATTGTTCGTCACCAAAGTGTTCTGGATGGTTGGGAGAAGTTGCTCTCAGAGGATGTTTTGGTACTATTCCTTATTCATGGCTGTGTTCTTAGGCGTGAGCCCACTCCCTCAGCTGAGAAGCAACCCCACAAATAAATGGGCTCAGGATGCTTTACTGTTGGCATGACCCAGGACTGCTGGTAGTGCTCACCTTTTCTTCCGTGAACAAGTGGATGCCCCAAACAATCGGAAAGCAGATTCATCAGAGAAAATTACTTTACCCCAGTCCTCAGCAGTCCAATCCCTGTAGCTTTGCAGAATATCAGTCTGTTCCTGATGTTTTTCCTGGAGAGAAGTGGCTTCTTTTCTGCCCTTCTTGACACCTGGCCATCCTCCAAAAGTATTCGCCTCACTGTATGAGCAGAAGCACTCACACCTGCCTGCTACCAGTACTGAGCAAGCTCTGCACTGGTGGTTCCCCAATCCCGCAGTTGAATCAACTTTAGGAGACTGCTGCTTGATGGACTTTCTTGGGGGCCCTGAAGCCTTCTTCACAACCATTGAACCTCTCTCCTTGAAGTTCTTGATGATCCGATAAATGGTTGATTTAGGTGTAATCAAGCAATTTTTGTGCAAAGCAATGATGACTGCACGTGTTCCCTTGCAGGTAACCATGGTTAACAGAGAAAGAACAATGATTTCAAGCTCTTTAACTTAATCAGCATGACAGAGTGATTTCCAGCATTGTACTTGTTAACACACACTGTGTTAACGAGAGGAACACTGACATAATTTCAGCTGGTCCATTTGTGGCAGGGCTGAAATGCAGTGGAAATGTTTTTCTTTAGATAGGTAATTTTCATGGCTAAGAGGGACTTTGCCATTATTTGCAATTCATGTGATCACTCTTCAAAACATTATGGAGTATATGCACATTGCCATAACAAAAACAGAGGCGGCAGACTTTTTGAAAATTAATAGATGTGTCATTCTCAAAACCTTTGCCTACGGCTGTACACACTTCCTGTTTCTGACTATTCCGACTGTCTTATGTATTGTAATTTAACAACTGATCATATAGTCGGCCAGGTAGTTGTACATCCACTGAAGGGACATTTTTTGTAGCATAAAAGTTGGGCATTTGCTTGTGTAGAGACAGATCTCCGACCAGTTAAAAACACCCAGTGTACTAGCAGCTTTCTGATCAGATTGCGTTGACGTCAAATCCCCTAGTAACATCACTCTTGATCCCCTAGTAACATCACTCATGATCCCCTAGTAACATCACTCATGATCCCCTAGTAACATCACTCATGATCCCCTAGTAACATCACTCATGATCCCCTAGTAACATCACTCATGATCCCCTAGTAACATCACTCATGATCCCCTAGTAACATCACT
>JACXGK010000433.1:99309-112429 GCA_016801125.1 Novumbra hubbsi
GGGAGGGGGGGGGGGGGGGGGGGGGGGGGGGGGGGGGGGGGGGGGGGGGGGGGGGGGGGGGGGGCTGCACAGATTGATGAGAGTGACATTGCATTCTGGGAACTGTGACGATCTAACAGTGTCCATAAATCTCTTTTTTGATTCAGAACAGCACTACAGTGGCCCACTGTCTGGCTAGTACAGGATAGACTAGGATAGGATAGTTCTATGCCTAGCATCCTGGTTTTATCCACAGTCTTTATGATTTTTCTAAAGAGGGAACAATCTCTAAATCTACAGTCATGTGAAAAAATGTGGACACCCCATGATAATACAACATATTTTATATTCTTTCAAACAATATCTATGGATAAAGGTGATTGAACAAAAACAATGACAATTTAACCATGATATCATTTATTTAACAAAAGAATTACACTGCAGGAGTGGGGCCAGGCCAGCCCACTATCATAGAATCCACTATGAATTCTTTATTGTATCAGACGGTGCTGGAGGAAAATGTAAGACCATCTGTCCAAAACTTGAAGCTGAAGAGGATGTGGACTATGCAACATGACAATGACCCAAAGCATTCCAGTATATCCACCAAGGAACGTCTCAAAAGAAAGAAATGGAGAGTTCTGAAATGGCCAAGTCAAAGCTCGGATCTTAATCCTATTGAGATGCTGTGTGATGATTTCAAACGGGCTGTGCATGCAAGTAACCCCTCAAACATCACACAGCTGAAAACATTATGCATGGAGGATTGGGCAAAACGTTCTTCCAGTTTATGTCTTATTGACTTTATTACAGCCAAAGGAGGCAATACCAGCATGTTTTTTTTTTCCTCAGTAGGAAATTACATCTCTGTAAATCTTTTTTAAATAAAGATATCATGGTTAAAATGCCATTGTTGTTGGTTTAATTACATCATCCTTATCAATAGTTATTGTTTAAACAGGTGGATTCTATGACAGTGAGCTGGAAAGGCCCTGAACATACATGACTGCATCAAAATAAATCAGTGTCAAAATTCAAAGTCTTTTATTTGTCAAGTGGACAAAATAACATGCATTATTTTGGACAATACAATTCTTAAGACATGGCAGGCAACATCTACGTAGTAGTGAAGAATTATTTATGAAGCAAAAATAATAACAGAAAAGATACAAAACGTATAAGTATACAAAACGTTGAAATGGGAATATGGACATTATGAATATAATCTTATATATTATAAATGTAGAACCTAGGAATTGATACACATTTAAAAAAATGTGGCAAAAGTGTGAACTGACCATAGCCTGGGCGGCTGTTCCTTGCTTTCCTAAGGTATTGTGTATGGTAGATGCCTTGCATAAAAGGGAGATGGCAGCCGGTGATGCGCTCACCTCCCTCTGGAGGGCCTTGCAGTCAGTTGCAGAGCAGCTGCAGTACCAGGCAGCAATGCAGCTTAAGAGGATGCTCTCAATGCTGCACTCATAAACGTTTGTGAAAGTTTTAACAGACACGCCAAACTTCTTGAATCTTCTTAGGAAGAAAAGACGGTTTTGGGCAGTTTTTACCAGAGTCTGCTTGTCTGGACCAGTGTGTGGTTGGTGAGACCCCCTCTGCTGTTTTCTGAAGTCCACAATCATCTCCTTAGTCTTGCAGACAATAAGAGGGAGGTTGTTGTCATGGCACCATGTTGCCAAGTCACTTACCCCCTCCCTGAATTTGGTCTCATCGTTGTTGAAGATGAGACCCAGGATGGTGGTGTCATCCGCAAACTTTAACGGGGCTCTGATGCTCAGGGTCAATGCAAAGGAGGTGAGGTTGGCCGTTCTCAGCACCTGGGGTCTACTTATCAGGAAGTCCAGGATCCTGCTAAGGTATGTGCTAAGACTCAAGCTTGGGAACAAGCTTAGCTTGCATTATAGTGTAGAATGCTGAGTCCACAAACATCATCCTCATCTACATTCATGTGAAACAATTAGGACATATTGTAATATTTAATTACATTTTCAGCTGTGTGATGTTTGAGGGGTTTCTTACATGCACAGCCCATTGGGCTCAATAGGATTACGATATGGGCTTCCTTGGCAGATTTACTGGAATGTTTTGGGTTATTGTCATGTTGCATAGTCAACAAAGTGAGAACAAGTCTAGATCCAGTAATGAACTAATTTCCAAATGTGCTTGACGATCATACTGAATGTACAAAGAAAATCCAATACAAACAGTAGTAAGCAACAATCTATATAGTGAGGGAGGAGCTATTGTCAGTTTGACTTTCCTCTATGGCGCACAAGTTGATTTTCATGATAACTAGCATGAAAAGGATGGTTTACTAAAAGTTGTAGAATGAATCACATTCAAGTCATGCAAATGATAAATGCAAGCATGTTTTGCTTATCCTTTTCAGAAATTTCTCGAAAGTGTTATAACGTGTTGGTGAACCTCTACATTTACTTATAAAGAATTTTGACAGGATGGTAAAAAATAATGGAAACATTGGTACCATGGCGTAATTGAGATATGGTAAATATAAGTAAATAAATTGAGATGCAAATAAAAAACGTTAGCGTGTAGAAACAATGCCAATGAAACTTAACGAAGGCAAGTGTGGCTACAAGCTATAGACTACTTCCAAGGCTAAAAAAACTTTAGATAAATGTTTTCACAATCCCTAAACAAACGTGTTAAGTTAATTAAATGTTGCACTCCAAAAACAGAGATGAACTGTATTGACAATAGCAGGAAATGTGCAATCCTCCCTCAACAGCAAACTACTCATTCCTCGAAATCGGTCCGACCCTATCTCTGCAGTGAAAAAAGAAAAAACTTGGATGAGCTACACTTTTTGGCTCTGGTAAATCTGCTGCGGTGTGAATGCAACCATACTGAGATCAGATCTCTGCTACTAAAACTTCAGCTCGCAGAACCCTCCAGCAGTCTTTGTATGTTTGTATTTACTTCTCTACCCTGTGTGTTGATGGGAAAGGCCTGGAGATGTGCGTGTGTGTGTGTGTGTGTGAGGGAAGTATTGTTCTCTAGTGTGTGTATAAGTGGATCATCTCACATCATTTTTCTCCCTGGGGGTTCATCTAAATTAGCTAAAGATGTTAGTCGTCAGCCTCCCATGATGGGGGGGTGCTAGCTTGTGTTGCTAACATTACTCAGCCCGCTCTCCTGCCGTGCAACTCTGTGATGCTAATTACAACAGTGACGGCATGTACAGCGTTTCTAATGAGCAGAGGAGTACTTTTGGGCGGCAGTGTTGAGGAGTAAAGAAGCTTGTTGTGTAAAAGTTTTTCCTTTCCCGAGCCAAAGGGGCTTTAATCTGGAGGGAAAACTGAACACTAGCAATGCCTTCCTAACTACCGATCACGACTGCTGGACTTGTCATCGCCCCGATGGGGAGTTGGATTCTCCAATTTTTAGGTTAATTAATCAAAAATGATTTTTTTTCTCATTACGTATGCAGTTGGTTTGCAATCTGCAAAAATCAATGTTTTACAGATGTTTCCCTGGCTTTTGTATTTCGAGACAGCGCTGATTTTTATTGGATATAGATTTAGGAGGGTGCTGAGGGAATCTTGCTGGCTTCTGAGCTAACCCAGCACACGGACGCACTTGTACGCACACACACACACACACACACGTTCATGCATACATGCACACACGCGCATACACAGATGCACACCCAGATGCAAACGCGAGTACATGCACACCTCTAAGCTACCACTGACCAGGGATATGCGTTCCGTCAACCTGTCAGATGTGCTGTCCTTAGCTTAACCCTAATCAATGCGTGCACGTTTCAAATGTCTTTCACCTGCTGATGTGTAAAAAAGAATGTTCAAACATATGGTGTCCAATAGTCGCAACAACCTTGTTAATAATAAAGGCATACACTGTCTCAAGAAGAGACTTTCAACATGACGTCTTGTTATCCAGGTCAGAGATATATAATTGTACAATGAAATATGTAGTGTCTATGCTGCTGCTAAACCCCCAAATCTTTACTCCATTAAGGAAATCTGGTTTTTCTTTATTTAGTCATTACTGCCAAATGGGTGGAAGCTGAACCCTTCATACACTTCCTGGGTAGTACTGTTTAATCACAGAGCAGCTTCTGGTTCCAGTTCCTGTTGGTTGTAAACAAATGTAATTTTGCATTTCCTGTAGTCTAGACACAACAACAAAATCCTGGCAGCTCCAGAAAGGGGAGCACTTGTGGTTCCCGAGGTGTGGTTGGCACAGCTCTGTACCAAACTCCTAAACAACTCCTCTCCATGGGGGAGAGGGGGAAAGAGTGATGCTGTGAGAGAGAGAGAATATGGTCAGAACAGCAATACAAATCAGATGGCTACACCTGCCGATTGGGAGGCAACTGTTTTTGAGGTTACATTTCTTGTCAACTAGATCCTTTAGGTTTATATGGGACCTTATATCGACCTAAAGAATGATTTGGTTTAAACCTCCTCATCTGGAGTTAATTGGAATCAATCTCTGGCAACCATTCTAATTGTGAAGTTAGCACATGGAACATATACAGTGCCCCCTTCCCTTAAGCCCTCTATCGATAGCTCAGTTTCTAATTTCTCTATACTATGGCATATGGTGGATGTCTTTCCAAACAGTATAAACACAGAACAGAAGTCTCCTTTTTTTCTCTTTGAAAAAACAAACAACTATTACTTAGAAATTAGGAAATTCTAATTGAAAACCAGGTCTAAAACTTTGCAACAGTGATTTCTACCAGCTAAAGGTATTTTTGGACTAGATATTAAATGCTGGGAATCCTGTTCACTGGTTGTAAAAGAGGCTGTAGTGCCAAAATGATAATACCATGTCATGTATGTGCCCACGTGCCCCATTGTACTAATAACTTTCTTTAAATCTTTGAATTGAGAATAGTAACCATGGGAAACCATGGTATGATAGGGACTCTACACAATCTATACAAATTATTAAACATCCATCTCAGAATTGACAAAAGTCCTGTGTCTTTACCTGGATAAAAATCTGTGGGCTTTTGGTCCAGAATGACTGTCTAAATTGTCATGAACATAATTGTAAAGCTGCTTTACCACTGTGAATGTATGGAGCAAATATCTTTTAAATATAAACATTAAAAAGTTTGAGGTCACTTCAATTTTTAGTTGTATAAACATTGTGAATGTTGGAAACTACTATTATCTGCAGATCTTTTTATGGAATATCTACATAGATGTACAGAGGCCCATTATTAACAACTATTAGTCCAGTGTACCAATGGCACGTTGTGTTTGCTAATCCAAGTTTATTATTTTAAAGGCTAATGGGTTATTAGAAAAACTCTTTTGAAATTATGTCAGCACAACTAATACTGTTGTGCTGATTAAAAAAAGCAGTAAGACTTTAGACAGTTTCAGTATCTTGAGCACCGGCAGTCGTGGGTTTGATAATAGGTTCAAAGATGTTTCTGGCCATTTTGTAGAGACTGACGACTTTCTTCTGAAACTCATCAGTCTATACTTGTTCTGAGATATGTTGGCTAACCCATGCAAGAAATTTCGAAGAAATTGCAAATCTCGTACTATGATGTGTGGTACTCTCTTCGCAGACCTTTGCAAACTGAGTGTTGGTGGTTGATTTGTTCAGGATAAAGGGATCTTGAAGAAGCAAGACTATCCCTATATTGCAACGCCATGCCATACCCTCTGGATGGCATGTGATAGAAGCCAATTTCCTCCTACAACATGACAATGACAGGTACACACTATGCAAAAACGATTTAGGGATAAAGGCGTCAGCTAGTATTCTCTCTATAATGGAGTGGCCAGTACAGTCACAGGATCTTAAACCTATTGTGGTGTTGAGGGAGGAGCTTGACCATGTGGTCAAGCTGTGCCCATCAAGCCAATAAACCGAGTGGGAGGGGCTTCAGGAAGCATTGGGTTAAATCTCCTACCAGAATTCCAACTAGAATGCCAAAGGTCTGCAAGGCTTTAATTGCTGCAAATGGAGGATTATTTGACAAAAGCAAAGTCTGAAGGACACAATCATTATTTCAATTAGGAATCATTATTTCTAACCTTGTCAATGGCTATATTTCCCAATTCATTTCCTATTCCAACTAATTTCATGTGTGTTTTAATGGAAATCAAGGACATTTCATAGTCACCAAACGTTTCAATGGTATTGTATTTGAGATGCATTTTAGGATTTGTGAAATAAAAACATATAAAATATTTCTTTATGAATCTTTAAATGATTGAATTACCTTTGTAAATGTATATGGAATACACTAAAAAGAATTATTGCTAGGACAATTTCCTTTTGTTTCAAATTTTTTTGATATTTAGTTTTTGTTCGGGTATTCCGATTTCCCCTGTTGGAATTGTCTTGTGGCTTGTGTGTTTGTGAATACTTGTGTGTATTGTGTGTGTTTTTTGTGTGTGTATGTGTGCATTTTTACTGGGCCGTTCCGCTCAGCTACGCAGGAAAAAGAAGATTTAGCAGAGGAGCCAAGGAGCCCAAACAGAAATTATTATTGATTTAATCACATAATCAGCCGCAAACACTTCAGGCCAAGATAGCAAATCCATAATAGCCTCCCCACACAACCGCCCTTACACGTTTACCCTCAAACCCCCGCGCGAGCACAGCAAACAGAGGAGCCAAGGGTCACCTTCAGTCGCCGGGCAAAATATTGACGTTCCTAATGCTTAAATATGTTTTTGAGTTAAGCGTTATCAATCACCGATAAGGGCCTAGCGTCTGCAAAACACAATGCCATTGGCAGAGGTATTACAGAAATACTTTTCTTGTCATACTCCAAGCACATTTAAGGAGAGGTAAGGGGGAGCATGAAATCAATTCTCTTTGAGACAGACATCTAAGGGAGAAACAGTAATATGGTGTCCCCATTTTAGTTTGGTGGTTAGCACTCAAAAATGGAAGGAATGAAATCCAACACATTAAACTGTTTGTGTAGGATGTGAGCTTTTTTGACACACCTACACACAGTTATACAATCTTTACCCTTTAACTCAACTGTAACCCTTGAGTCCTAAGAAGCTTTTTGAGATCCATTCTCTGAGATGTATCGAACAAGAATCAAGACGATGTTCTGTATATTTGCAGAAATAAGTAGCTCGAGACAACAATGAGCATGCATCACATAGTCAATAGAGCGTTTAGCGAGTGTGAAAACAATTTTCATGCAACAATATCATGTTTCTGTGCAGTGCTCACATATATCAATTTTCCCAATATTGAAGGCCACAATCCTACTTCTCAAACATGCTGGTGTAAATTCAAATACTATGGTAATGATTATGCAAACTGAGATTAGTCTTACTATCATTATGTAAACAAGCTCTAAATCTGAAGACCATGCAAAAGGTATATAGTGTTTTTATATTATTTTGTTTACTATTCTTGTAAGAATTTATGAGGAATTCTGTTACTCTTAATTATGGAAATACAAGTACAAAAAAACACACTGGTATTAACTATACTGGTGAGAATTCATGAACATAAAATGTGCCTTTATCTCAGTCTCACAAGGCCATTCCTCTAAATCTTGTCATTTCCCCTTGATGATCTGAAAACCTTTTACAGACATTGTTGAATGAAGCTAATGCTCCAATTGCTAAGATTTGTGTTAGATGTTACATTTGTGAATGCTCCGCCACATACTAGTTGAGTGCATGCTTTGTGTGGTTTAACACACTTACCCTTGAAGATATTTGTTTAGAAGGTTGTTGTTTCTGTATGATAAATTGCAACAATGTTTAAGAGTTTATGGCTGCACTAATGTGACTTCTCTCATGGTACAGTTAACTACTTCCCACAAAAACAATTGGCTTCACTATCAGCACCTTTATACAACATCAGTGGTCTGGTCATTCAGATTGGCGTTTCGATATGCATTCATGGGTAACCAGGTAAGCCAATTGTTGTGTCACTATAACATTAAGATGGTGACTCATTTTGATAAATTGCTCACCCATTGAAATCAACAACACATCCTAACACCTTTCAGAACAGAAATATGGGTAGCTCCTGCGCATGACAGAGATACAGGTGCAGGGCAAAAGTTGTCATTGGCTGCCAGTGGGAAGGAACTCCCTTTCAGCAAGCACATCACCTCGGTCCTCGGTACTCGGTCATTCACACGCTATGTCGTTATCCCATCCACACACACAAGGTTAGCTAACTCGCATGTCACTCTAGTCCATCGTTGAGATGCATGTCAGTACTGCCTATGAGCACTTCCTCCGGATCTGATGCATAATGACTCGTCCATTGTCAGCACCCCCTCATCACATGATCTTCCCTCACCCATGGCCACTACCGGAAAAAAGGTTGATGGGTGAGCTATTAATAACTTGAATATATTGGTCACACAACAAAAAAGTGCCTCTTAAATTACTGGCTCAATTATTTATCTTGTTAGCTTGGAAAGTCTGAGTGTGAAGTTTGATTAGGAGTTGACATGAATTGTATGTGTTCTAGCCGTGAACATCTGTAGTGAGCACCTTTTGTAGCTTCGCCCAAGTAAGGCATTTGATGTTGTTGACATGTTGTGAGACATTACTAATTGAAACTGGGTTCCAATCCATATTTTCACAACTTAATTTTAACATATATATAGTGTAGCGTGACCTGGTCTAAGAGGCTACCCTTGCTAAACCTTAATCCAGGGGCGGAGCATAGCTTGTGTGCGATTCTCAGGCACGTAGACCCAAACCCCACCCTCCGCTCCTAAAATCTTTATATTGTTACCTGATTTCCCAACTAAAAGAAAGAGGCAGGTTGTATAGCCTACTCCCCCAAAAAAGTTTAATGAACCTTGATGACAAATGATGCTTGTTATTAGGCCACAACAATACCTACCTGAAGTTACAAAACGTATCTGCTGTTGAACCTCGATCATAACAATAATTCCCCTTCACTTGCAGATTGATAGATATGACCTTACAATGAAAGGACCAGCATCACAGCTGCTTTTAGAATATTCTCATTGGCATTACAATGTACTGCTTTTCTTTCAACCAAGTGGCATTCATATCTACCTCCTACTTTTGTGTTTTCTTATTTAAGCTATTTACCACAGTGCAAATCCGACATTATCCGTTATCCGACAAGATCCTAGGTTACACACAGGGTTGCCAGGTTCACTGACATCATACTGTCCAATCATCTGAAGAATCCAAGATAAAAAACACACAAACGCTACTTCATCTAAACCACCATCTGGAAACATCCACATCTGGCAACGCTGGTTACACAACCACGGTCACATATTGGTTGATAATACAAATTGATAATGGAATAACAACACATACATGTTTATCAATTCATTGCAAACTAAAATGTTATCTAGCAAATTAATCATAATACCATTTAATTCTGCTTGCTTTTTTCAACTGTAACATTTTTTTTGTGGGCCCCTGCGATTGGCTGCCATTGGTGCCACACACATCGCACTCATTTATGCACTGCCTGTGCCTTAATCCTCACCAAACTCTAAACCTAACCTTAACGTCCAAAATGTGACTGTTCCAAGCAGAGCCAAAAGTCAAAGACCTGTACATTTCTCCTCATACGTACTGGGATAGGGTTGAAAAGCATTACGTGTCTAACTTTCAATGATATTTGAGGAGCATTTCACTGTTTTGGTGAAGCTAAACTTTCTTTCAGGAGGTGCTATTGTAGTTTGTTCTTGTTGTGCCAAGAATAAAAGCACAATATAGGCATTGTTTTTTATTAAAAAAACAATGAAGGTGGCAGCTCTTGTACACACACCAAACTAGATAACCGTGTACTAACAGTTTAGAGCAGGGGTCTCAAACCGGTTCCACGGAGGGCCGAGTGTCTGCAGGTTTTAGTTTTTTCCTGTAAATTGGTTCCAGGTTCAGACCTAAATAACCAGATGAGGGTAGACCTAACCAATTAGTGACATCATTAATCAATCAAGTACCAGGTGAGAGTGAAAACCTGCAGACACTCGGCCCTCCGTGGAACCGGTTTGAGACCCCTGGTTTAGAGTAACCTTTTGTAACAGCAGGCTATTCCCTAGTAAAAGGAGTTTCTGAAACCACGTTTATAAACCATCATATTCACTGTTTCATTTTCTAACATTAGATACATTTTCTTGGCAGCTCAGGTGCATATATATATTTTTCTTTTGATGCCCAAAATCTAACTATTATTATAATATTATAACATTGATTGTTCACATTTAAGAATACACTACAATACCTGAATTGGGCCAAATATCAACAGGGAAGTTTGCACGATGTCTCCACGTTTTCCGGCAATATTTGTAATATGCCATTGACGTGATTTACCATTTTCTTTACAGGACAAACACAGACAAACGCGTTTCCACAACAATTTGGCAAACAGGTGCTCTGAGTTTTAAAAAAACAATATATTCACCCATCAATAAACTGATGAAAAGTTACTGTTTGATACAAATCAAATCAGCTTGTCAGGGACTACTCTGTGGAGGATTTTACAGCTACTATGTTGTAAAGACCAATGTTTCTCAAGCCCTTGTTTGTGGTGCTCATCTGTAGTGCTGGTCTGTATAGGAATGCCTGTCTGTCCATTAAATATACCTCAGGAAAATGTCCCTCTGATTGCATTCATGTTTCCATCTTAGAGATGGAGTTTTGCACATACTAACCGCAATGTCCGCTGTTTAGAGGTTGGCACATACAGAGTGCTTTCCGTGTCACTCCTTCAAATTTGACTCAAGCTTTTGAACAGCTTGAAGTCTAAGTCTAAAATCAGCTATTATGACCCCTTAAATGTCAAGGTAAGAGTCTCTTCCCCTATATGATGCTTACAAGCTTTGAAGGACATGTTAAAAAGTAAACTGAAGACAATGCAATTTATTTTTTACTCTCAATGCTAACTCTATAATCATCCTTAACACTTTCATGAACATCTTAATTACCTTTTGATGTATTTTGTGAACTACCAACCCATATCTAAATCCTAAGTGGTTTACTTCCCATAAAAAAGGTGTGTCATCTATGAAATCCCTGGTTCTGACCCCGCTAGGAAGTTTGTACAAGCACTTTTTTGAATTGTGGATGTTATAAAGGTGTCACAAAAACAAATATTTGATTGATTCATTATAATTGATAAATTATATAATTTTAATAAACATTGAATCACATACTTTTTTCCAATATCCCCAATCTGCCCTAAGATAGAACATGACAATGTTTGATGGACCTTGTTATGACAAAGATGATGTTAAAACAATGGGTTGTTTTTTGGTAATATCACACATACTTTCTTTTGTTTAACGAAATTGATTGCCAACATTGTTCTAATGCAATTGGTCCCCAGAGGAAAAGGCCTCACTTTACTGATCCTAAAACGTAAAAAAAAAAAAAAAACATCTGATTCAGGCCCTATTACCTAAGATAAACGTCTACAAAAACTCCTTAAACTGCGGCATGGAGAAAGACAGCTACAGAACAGCTACATGCACTTGTTAGTTTTAGCTATTCAGTGACATCATTCACCATTTGAACTCTGCTTTATAATCCGCCCTCGGTCTTGTCTCCAGAAAACGGTTCCAAGTCAGCCCCTTGTAATGGAACGTGGAACATCGACCAGACAGGAACATCATTTCGCCGGAATGTTGGAATTTGTATGGCGCAGCGTGACGCGGACAAACCCCCACCCTGCCGATATTCCACTTCTGCATGATGTACACTTCTATTATTCCATTACCCAGCCACCTACATTCAATTGCCCATTCCTGTCCATCTCGCCCTGAGCTGTGCCAGCCTAATTGTTTACCAAAGGGTTGCGGCTCATTTGCTCCTGGAGATTGGACCTAATTAACACTAACTTGTCTGAACACGGAGGAGCTCTGTCCACTCTACTTTAATCTAATCTGTAGTCTTTCAGAAAAAATAATGAGATCATTTACACCTCATTAACGGGGGAATGTAATGTCTGTGCATTCATCATAATGATTGCTTATCATTTCACTTTGCAATATTATCTCCTCTAATGAAACTGTTCACACAACTGCCAAGAGGGTCTTAATTGGTCGTGTGAAATCACAGCGCACTCGGCAGCTCGCCTCTACGTGTGTGAAGTTCTAATTTGCACAGGGGCGGGGTGTGTGTGTGTTGGGGGGGGGGTTGTCATTGCTCAAACACTCACCCACCCTCAATGAACGTAAACCCCCTTGAAAGAACAAATGCTAAAGCATAGGCTTCTGTACAGTACGCGCGAAGCACAGAGCATGCTAAACCTAAAACTTAGGTTTGGATTTTTGATCTGTCCGCGACATCCATTGGAATCACAGTACTAAATGAAACACCTGCGCTTTTATAGCCACCAGAGCACACGTTGGAATTATGTTTAAAATCAAGTAAGAGTGTTTCTTTCTGGTTGAAACGATTTTGAAAATACAATTTTTTTTATATTTTGCTCCCAGGAAAAGTTATAGGTTCCTGGTACTTGGGTAACTTCCTGTCCCTGTCCCTGACTCTCCCTGTGTATACCTACAACAGTGCCCCTCTCCGTCACTGGTGTCCTAGCTGGTTCAGGATCAGAGGTGGATGTGATTAGCCTGGTGGACATGGCATTCACACTGATCCCAGCTTTGCTCGCCCACCGCCAAGCGTGACTGAAAAACATTCCGCCAATATTCCACTTTTGCATGATGTACACATATCACCCCATTAGCCAGCCACCAGCGACCCCAATATCCTTGGCAGGGGTTTTAAAAATGGATGAAATGCATCCTAACCAGACTGTGGTCAACCCAGGAGAGCCCGTGCTTGACTATGTGGAGGAAGACAGTCCTACTCCCCCTGGCACGACTCTACTGGCTTAGAGGGGCTTAGAAGGGGATATCATTTCGCGCTCTCGCCCGGCTCGGAGTGGTTCGCCCTTAATTGCGGCCCTCGCTCTGTGAGTGGAGCGAATGTACGCGGCGCTTCGCTAAATTGAAATCTAAGCGGCATGTCTGAGAGCCGGGGGCCATTTTCACACCGCCGTGCGGCTCTGAGACGTGTTAATACATCGGCCGTTTCTTTTTCACCTCACAGCTGAAAAGTTCTGAGACGTTTTTCGATCCCTCCTCCAAGTCCCGTGCTTTGTGCCATCGTCAACCACCACCCCC
>JACXGK010000434.1:0-16395 GCA_016801125.1 Novumbra hubbsi
ATTACTTGGTGTCAGGTTACCACAGGTATTTTGACTGGATTACTTGGTGTCAGGTTACCACAGGTATTTTGACTGGATTACTTGGTGTCAGGTTACCACAGGTATTTTGACTGGATTACTTGGTGTCAGGTTACCACAGGTATTTTGACTGGATTACTTGGTGTCAGGTTACCACAGGTATTTTGACTGGATTACTTGGGAGTCCTCTCTGTTGGCGCTCTGGCTGGCCTGCACAGCATCCATCTTCAGTTCCTGTTGGTTATTCCTTTCTTGGCCCCTCCAGCCCTTTTTCCTCCATATTAAGGGAATGCTCAATTGGATTCAAATCAGGTTATTGATTTGGCCACCCAAGGTACTTCCTTGGTTTAGCACTGATAAACTCCTTGGTATCTACACCAATGTAATTGTCCTGCTGCATGATTACACATTGTCTAATGAGTTGGGAGTCTTTCGGTTGTATCTAAGAAGACCAGATGTTCCCTTGACCTTCATAACCCTTTGGACAGCAAAGTTTGAAAAAAGTGCCTGTTTAATAAGACACAGGTGTGACACCAACTGTTGAAATACTATTGGCACCCTGAAATGTGTGCACTATGTACAAAACGTGCTGTAATTTCTAAAACGTTCGTCTCCTCAAAGTAAAGCTGGCATTCTGCCCTTAGTCATTGTATCATTCCAATGTGTTTCAATACACACACGCACAAAACACAATGTCTCCATGTCCTTTTGGAGTAAACTCTGTGTGTTTGCATGTGTGTTATAACCCGGTAATTTTATGTTTCTTTTCCATTGTCCGCATATCTAATTATTTCTTATATGCCTGTAATCTTACACTATTTCCATTAAACCCATTTTGGAAATGTCCTTAAAAATCCAAGATTTAAATCTGGCTTTACTTTGTGTACCACCCCGATCATTGTCTGGTATCAGTGACAACCTGTAACCGGCTAAATCCTTGTTGAAGGGAAATGGCCGTCTCTGCCTACACCATTTCAATGCTGCTGTTGTTCATATTACAGCAGCCGTCCTGGGGACAATTACCCTTATCCGTCATATCTCTGGTTTCGGCTCACGGAGACATTGCGTTGTCCCCTGTTAGGATAGTTTGCCGGCGTACGTTTTTTTCCTCTGGAGTGATGCAACTTTGTCCTTTAAATAGTGAACGAATTAGCGCAACATCACAGGAAGGCTGACAGATAGTGGCTGCGCAGCGTAATAGAGGTGATAGCATTCAAAGAGGAGAGGCGTTGTGTTGATAAGAACCAGGGCCGGCTTAAAGCCTCGTTCACCTGCATGCGCTCCGCTCTGGGGTGAAGGGAGGACTACCAATTGCTCTCCGGAATCTGAGGCAACGTCTTATCTCCGATGATGCACGTTGCGCGAAGTGTTTCAAGCCCTTCTTGTTCCCAGCACCGGTGGAGTCCTACCATAAAAACATCTCTGCCACGGTGCCGTGGGTGTTTGATGTCATTTGCATCAAAACATACTGGTTTTCTGTCTGGGCTTTAGTAAGCTGCTACGTTAGGTTGAGGAAAAGACATAGTTAATGTATTGGAGTATGTCTACATCCCCTGCGTTGTTGAGAGTGCCGTTTTGCTATAACGCTGGGAATGTTGTATATTGTCTTTTCACTGAGTTTATTTGCCTTCCAGAGGGTTGTTTTATTCCTTAAATGTCTATGCTACAGTATTGATTTCATGTCCCTGGTCCAGCAGAAAATAGACGGAGAAGTAACAGTCATTGGGATTAGCTGCTGCCAAACCAGAAGATGGAAAAAGACAAACTGATCAATAGAAACTAAGATTATGTACAACAAACAAAGTTTCAGTATTCATTAACAATCTGAACTTGATGTATTGTTAGTTTACAGCTGAAATGCATGGATAGCAGAGGAATACAGTGTTTATTTCCTTTTTTTTGGGCCGGAGGGAGACCCAGTCCTGTAGTGCACCTTCCACATTAAAATGCCACTTTTGTTTTGTCGTATTGTCCAGTTTAAGCCTGATGAAAGACTTGCCCAATGGCCAAAACAATAGGCCGGGTCTTTTCTTATTATCCAAGTTGTCGGATTGGATTGTCACTTGACGGTTCAGCAAGGATTCAAGTTTTGCCTCAAGATAACCGCAGCAGTTATTTAAGTCAGTTTGTTTTTATGGTCAGCAACAAACTGAGTTTACCCACCTGGCATTAACTTTACACAGGCCTCTGCTTTAACAAAAACGACATCTTCCGGGGTCATTTGCGACTTGGGAATTCTTTAATTATCTCAGATCCCTTAAAATGTTTGGCTTTGCAGCGCAAGCCTCTCTTTAGTCAATTGTGGTAGAGTGAAAAGGACGGATGGTTTGGATGTGCACTTTTACAAGGTTTAGGTACTTATGTGATGGTTGGAGGTAGGAATCAATGTGGCTGTAGGATTGAGGAGAAGCTACTTTATCGTCAACTTTGCCCTCATTCAGTTCACATTGATGGGTCTTTGTTGGGTTTGACATTGTTACAAAGTCTTGAATAATTATTTGACCTTTAACAACATTTCCCGGGGACTGCGTGGATTTAACGGCGGAACGTTTAAAAGCATGTCCTCGATGGCCACTTTATTAGGTGCGCTTGTCTACCATTTTGTAGGGCCCCCACTTACCTGAACCTGTGTCAAGGTTCAACACATTCAGTGATGCTCATTTGCATACCATTGCTGAACTAATGGTTATTTTACTGAATGTGGCTTCACTGTCAGCGGTAACGTGTCTGGCCAATCTCCTCTGACCTTTTCTCGACAACAATGCGTTTGCCCCCAATATCCTGCTCCCTGGGTAGAAGGTTCCGGGAGGTCAGCGCTTCCTACATGTCCGCAGGCTTTTTACATTGGGCTGCAGCCACATGATTCACATTTGCGTTGATGAATAGGTGTAACTAATGTACGCTTTCTCAGCCAGGCGGTCAGTTCCCTGCCGGGAACAGTGTTTGTTAACACTGTCAAAATGTGACCCAGTACGGTGTCATTGTGCTACTCCGTCTGTTGCGATGCTCCCATTAGTGGGCCATTGGTCTGGGCATCGGCCTTGCTGCTGTGCTGCTAATGGTTTTGTTATATCAGCTTGGACTTGTTTGTTCATTTAGCAGAAATACAGTCATGTTTTCCCATGTCCTGATTACTGTGAGGTAGTATCCATACTAAATGATTGTCTGAATATAATGGAATGCATATCAACACAAAGCATAAAGTGAGGTTTTTACGTGTTACAAAAAAGATTTCTGTGAAGTGGGATATGCTAGAAATAATTAGTCATTATTTTGAGTGTTAAGTGGATAAGTTTCATGCGCTGGGTTTTAACACGCCTTTGTATTTTAACCGCAAAATGTCTTCATATGATATTGAACATAGTTCTGTTTCCAATTAAATTCTGCTTGTTCTTAAATTCAAATTGATTGCACATGGATTACTTTTCCTTTTTTTTTTTTTTACATAATGACATGTCGGTTTTGGTGAATAGGCTTTTTGCAATGTGTCCTGTAAACAGTTTTTAAATGAAATAATGTTTATTTGTTTTATGATACCAGCTAATTAAAAATGTTGGTAACAGAGGCACAAAAGGATTGTTTCTGGACAGGCTATGGGAGGGTCTCGGGGTTGTTTCTGGACAGGCTATGGGAGGGTCTGGGCTGGGGGTGGTTTCTGGACAGGCTATGGGAGGGTCTGGGCTGGGGGTGGTTTCTGGACAGGCTATGGGAGGGTCTGGGGGTTGTTTCTGGACAGGCTATGGGGAGAGTCTTCTCGCATCTCTTCTTTTTAAAACCCATTGATGAGGTCAGAAGTCCCTCCTCCTCTCACCTCCTCCAATAGGTTTTGAGAGAGGAGGTAAGGGAGGCGGTAATGAATTGGAGTAGGACCTGCTATGAAGTGATTAACGCGCAGCTGAAGAAGCGCCCGGGATAGTTGGTGTTGATGAGCTGTGCTGGAGCGCCTGTGCTGCCGTCCACGAACAGCCTGCCGTGATTCCTTGCTGTCATGTGTGAATTGAACCTGTCAGGGTTTTTTTAGAAGCTGTGGGCAGTGTGAAAATGTTCAAGACAAGTACATAGACACAGAGTGACAGCTGTCCGTGCCTTCCGTCTTCCGGATCCTTCTGTGCCTTTCCGAAGGCCTGCGTTCTTGCACTTCACGCAGTTGAAATGAAAACTTCCGTTATGCCGCAGCGTGGAATAAATGAGTTTCGTAGTTCATGTTTATCTTCCAGGTGTGTCACCAGGAGGCTAATATGTATTCCACTCAGTGCTGCCTCAAATCCTTCCTGCTCGCAGCGAGATAAGCGCTGAATGTCTCGCCGGGAGTTGGCCACGCGCCCGGGGGAGGCCTGTGATCTGCATCCCGAATGGTGACGCCTTCCCCTCTCCCCCCGTTTGGGTGCTGGCGCCTTATGGGCTCCAATTTGAAGCTGTGTCCTTTAAAGGGAGTTAGTGTGCAGACGGGGGGCTTCGGCCGCGCGAGCACCCTGCCTCCTCAGCCTAGCACCTCCAGTCCCCGGGCCTCACCACTGTCTGCCCTTTCCCTGAACCTCCAGCCCCGGGCCTCACCACTGTCTGCCCTTTCCCTGAACCTCCAGCCCCGGGCCTCACCACTGTCTGCCCTTTCCCTGAACCTCCAGCCCCGGGCCTCACCACTGTCTGCCCTTTCCCTGAACCTCCAGCCCCGGGCCTCACCACTGTCTGCCCTTTCCCTGAACCTCCAGTTCCTGGCCTCACCACTGAAGGACGCAACCCCGTCATAGTCAACTAACGGGAAGGACGCAACCCTGTGCGTTCGTGCTTCTGCCCGTCTCTCCCTCTGTCCGTCCCCTCTATCTGTCCGTCCATCCCTCTGCTTGTCCCTCTGCTTGTCCCTCTGTCCGTCCCCTCTATCTGTCCGTCCCCTCTATCTGTCCGTCCATCCCTCTGCCCGTCCATCCCTCTGCTTGTCCCTCTGTCTGTCCCTCTGTCAATCCCTCTGTCCGTCCCTCTGTCCGTCCCTCTGTCCGTCCCTCTGTCCGTCTCTCTGTCCATCTCTCTGCTCGTCCCTCTGTTCGTCCCTCTGTCCGTTTTAAATGCGCTGCAGGGACAGGGTTCAGTTTTTTTCCCGGGATCACAAGCTTTGTGCAAATGAGGGTTTATACGTTTCTTCCAGAAGGGCCAGTGCCTTTCTGTCCTGGCTATTAATTAAATCATGTTGCATAATGATTATGGGATGGGGATTTCCAGGAAGCCTTGCCTGACCTCGTTAACGATAACATGGCGTTTTAGAGACGGATTGTAGATGGATAGGTTATTTACATGCAAGTTGCCTAAAGGAAACGCATGTCTTTCTCATCTTAAATGCATTTTTTTGCTTCTCTAATTGACTTGTTCAAGTGTAGGCTGACGTCTTATCTATTTCTCTAAAGTAATACCAGTGCGGTTTTTGACTTAGAAAGGTAAATGGAGGAATTGTGTTTCTAAGTCTTGAAGCTGTAGCTTCTCGTGTGATGTCTCGTTGTCGTGCACACGCTTCTCTTGGGATTGTCCGGCTATTGATTATTTTAGTTTTCTTCATTAAAACATTTAGTCAAATTAACGAAATAAAACACACTAAAGGTGTTTAAGTTGCTACTTTTTTGTTTATTGCTTTAATAATTAAAGTTTGCGTGACCTGTGCACCCAGAAGACAAGTGTGGCGATTGGTCCGACGGGGTATCAGCCGAGGTTTTATTCGTCCCAAAGCGATATCAGATTCTATTCCAGTCTGTTTCATCACCAGATGACTCCCTCCATCTGATGCTGATGGTCTTACTAGCAAATCCACCCACCACTCCTGCCTCCACCTGTTTGGTTCTGTGTTTCCTTTGTGGCGGGGATTGGTGCGGTGTACCTTGCTCATAGTGTGTGGAGATTGCTGTTAATAATATTACGGTGATGTTATTGGTGACGGCGTGATGGCGGTGAGTTACCCCAGAGGAGCCGAACCAAATTCCTAGACATTGTGTGTACATTACTGTGCATAGGTTTTCAGATAAAGGGTTAAAATATTGTTTTCTGTCTGAAATGATGTCATTTTAACTGAACGTCAGAGTGTCATGCAGCTTCGGAAACATAACCATTGACTTTTCCATTAGCTTGTGATTGGAAGGCTTAAAAGGATAGTAGATTTTCCCAAGGTGTTATTTTCTCTACGTGTCGGAACGCCACCTCTGACTGTGAGCCAATTAGCAGACATCCATTTGGACAATCAGCTGGACCTCAGTGGCCCAGAGTGTGAACCCCTTCAAAAACAAAATGCAGGTAATATATCCTTATATCCAGCGAACAGAGGCCCTCACACACACCTTTCTCCTGGACTCAAATATCAATACTACTCAGAAATACACATGGGCTTGCTATGTTGGCAGGAGTGATGGCATAGCTTTCATGGAAGAGACATGTGTTTGGATCTTCAAGGCCTTGTGGGATTCACAACTCCAAGCCTTGTTCTTCTCTGCCTTTGCTGATGTTGCTGGAAGACAGGGTGTGAGTCTGAAATGAGGACCCGTGATTTAAATCTGATGACATGAAGGACGCTCAACCAAAATATAACTTCTCCAGGGCAAAATGGCGTGTTTCTTTTCGCACCTTAACGTCTGTTAGTAACACTGTATATTCTCCTGATTTGTGCGGGAACTGGGTGTTGGCTGGTGAGTGTGCCGCAGACCGGCTGCAGATGTAAGTGTAGCATTAATACCAGTACTTCGATCTGACTGCTCAGATATCCAGGTTGCAATAGCATCTGAGTGGCCGCCACAACGCAGCCGTTGCTCTTACTCACTGCTCTTTGGCTGCTATCTTGCCTAACACATTGTGTCCTTGGGAAACAGTTCTTTGTGTGTGTGTGTTTGTGTGCGTGTGTTTCGGGGAGGAAGAAAGGGAGAAATTGAGCATTAATAACGGAACAGTGTGTGTCAGGGCCACAGATGGCTGACTAGCAAATGGGCGAAGGCTCCTTATGGGGAACGTTGTACAGATTGTCCAAGGACCCACCAGAACCCCCCCCCCCCCCGGTGCCGTGTTCATCTCTAATAATACTTAGGAAGATGACAAATGGGACACTTGGACTGGGAGGGTGGGGCCTCCCAGTCCAAGTGTAAGAAGGCTGTTGTGGATTGTGTTTGTTATTAAATGGTTTGTGGTGTTTACGGTCTCACGGGTACCAGGGTTAGCTTAGCATCCCACTCACGAATTTGTGATGGGGACCAGCGGAGGTGGTTCTTTTGGCCCACAACACCTTGGGGGGAGGGGTAGTAATTAAATATGGACTCTTTGCCTGTGAGCTCAGTCAAGTTCAAAATCCTGAGAGTGTACATTTCCTATTTGAACCAGTTGCGGGTTGGGAATTGGATGTGCTTTTAGGAGACACATCTCCTCATCAACATTCCCGAAGTGGCTGTGATGAAGCAAAGCCTAAAAATCACACATTCGGTATCATGAAATTAGAGAGGACAAAGTGGGTAAAAGTATAAAATATGTATATAGAGTACCAGTCAAAAGTTTGGAAACACCCATTCACTTGAATGGGTTAGTGTGTCCAAACTTTTGAAGGGTACTGTATTTTTACTTTTCTATTATCGTAGCTAATAATTTACTCTGTCGATATCTGATTAATTGCTTTTATAAATTAGCTAGTGCTTTCCTTAACCTTCACACAGGCATCAACTTTATTCTTTTTGATAATTGGTCTTTTGAACAATCACATGAGATATTCTTTTAGATCTAATCTGAATCGTCAAACGGCCAATTAGTTGAGAAACAAGATCCGAATTGGGCTTCCTGTGTAAACGCAGCCTTAATGCTGACATTACATTCTGGTCATTTTGGGCGTAAATTCTCTTGCGCCAATTGGTGTCATCAATTTGGATGTATCGTTTCCAGTGGAGCGTCTCGCTTGGTATTTATGTACCGCGTTCTGTGTCGAGTGTCCGTCTCTCTACTGTGTTCGTCGCGTGACTTGCGCTGCGCTGTTTTCCGTGTGCCCTGCATGCGTGTGTCGGTCTGAGTACTGACGGAGACGGTCCTCTCAGGGGACAGGATTAAGTGGAGGGGACCATCCCTTGCCTTTAATCCTCAGCAAGACTCTAACAAAGAGACTGCCTTGGTGCAAACAATGAGCCGTTTTTCAAACGAGATAGCTCTATGAATATTATTGTAGGGCGGGATTTCAAAGCCCTTAGATTGTAATTTAACCATTTCTTTTGGCAGATGTAGTGTACACTGTGGTGTCAGTTCAGGTAAATCGTGTTGCGGATAGTGCTGTAAGTGTGTGTGTGTGTGTTTGTGTGTAGTAGTGTGAGGTTCAAATACGTTTACTGCATTTCTACAACATTTTACAACAAGTCTGAGATGCTTTTTGGAGAACGGACAAAGCAAGTTCGGTTTGCTCTAGCCTTTATCACCTGTGCTCAGTAGAGAAAGTTTTACCAAACATTGAGAAACACAATGAACAGTATTTTTTAGTGACTACTTGGTTACAGTTACAATGGACAACATATTTCTTTTTTAAGATACTGTAAGGAGTTTCTAGTTCTATACTACACTGCTCAAAAAAATTTAAAGAACATGAAATTACCACAGTATAACACCAAGTCAATCACACTTCAGGGATATCAATCTGTCCAGTTAGGAAGGATACGTGATTGTGAATCAGTTTCACCTGTTTTGGTGCAAATAAAATTGACAATAGCTGCACTGGAGAGACAACCATCAAAAAGTGAAGGGGTTAGCAGGTTGTTGCCATAGAACAGGGGTCTTTAAATCTTACCCTATGATGTCTACAGCCTGGTATGATGGCACCCATCTGGTATCTCAGGTCACAATTGACAATATTACTAGTCTGTAATTTTACTAGGTCTCCAAGTCGCAGATGATAGGTTATGGTATATAAATACTCTTTGTCACATTCAGAGATCTACGACCACATTATTTTGGTCATGTATGCTCCTGAATATTTTGCAGTGTGACCTGAAAATGCAATACGATTTTGCCGGTGGGCCTTTTTAAAGCCTTTCAGCATGGAGCCCTGACATGAGCCTGTAAGTGGTGTACTGTGTAGGGGGCTCAGACGGCACTGGGCACCATGTGTTCTCTGTCAGCACCAGAAACATCTTTTTCCTGAGTGACACATTATCAACAGGCTCTGATGATACCCCTGACTGTTTGTCATTCTGGCGGTGTGGAGAGTGATCTTTACATCTCAGCAGGCTAACAGCAGTATAGTGGGCTTTACTAGTGCCACTCCATGACGGTATGTCCAGATG
Organism: Novumbra hubbsi; assembly: GCA_016801125.1. NCBI lineage: Eukaryota > Metazoa > Chordata > Actinopteri > Esociformes > Umbridae > Novumbra > Novumbra hubbsi. The sequence continues at coordinate 9,291 of JACXGK010000434.1, forward strand.
GCACGACAAACCGGCCAGAAACGGGCTTGTGAATAACCCGAGTTCGGTGTCTCTCCCTTATGTTTGCTGCCTGCTATATTACACACTCTGAATGCGCGCTCTGAAGGCGATGGCTGTTGACGATTTCTATGCGATATGCAATTCATCACATAGAAATGAAATTGCTACTTTGAAGTACTTTGTTGAAATCATATTAGAGGGTCTGTTTTGCACTTTAATAACATAGATACTCTGAAATGTGTCTTGTTCTTTCATTCTGACAAATCTAATTAAAAATAGGACTTTTCTGTCAGGGATTTGACTCAAAGGTAACTCGGAGCTTAATAGATAATTCATTATTAACTTCTGCCTACAACCCAGAGTTAGCATGTCAACATTTTCTGTTTAGTAGCATCAATATTTAAAAGAGCATGTCTGTGGGTTTTCTTTTCGTGGCAAGAATATTTTTTGTTGCAGTTACATTCTGTCAAATGCTCTGAAACGTTATTTGTTCTGTTAACATCTGGGAAGAGATCTGAACCCATCGGCCTCCCCTAGACAGACAATGAGAGACAGAGATCCTCATGACATCTGGGAAGAGATCTGAACCCATCGGCGTCCCCTAGACAGACAATGAGAGACAGAGATCCTCATGACTACATGAGGAAATAGCTCATCTCCTGCTGATTATTTCAGCTCTGTGCACATAAAAGACAATCCCTACCATCTCCAGCGACTCTACTTCAGTAAATTCACTATTTAGTGTGTTTCTGACTAAGATGCAGTGTGCCCCATACATAATTCCCCAAAAGATAATGGACTTTTGTTTATGCTGTCTAAGCTCTAGCACTCTGGGAGGTAAAGGCCTAAGATGTGGTCCACAGACCTGAATACGAGGGTGAGCCAAGTCCACCATTGTGAAATAGCAGCACGGCTCTAGACCGCCCTCTTCAGAGGATGCACAGCCCAACCACACACTTCCCCACGGTTATCCACCTTGTGCTCTCCCAACCACACACTTCCCCTCAGTTATCAAACAACACAGGATTGGTCAGGATTGTGGGAAGGATGTATTGGGCAAAACGCAGAGCGGTCCTTGAAGAAAATCTGATCCAGAGCACACAAGTCCTTTGACGTGGGGCAACGTTTCCTGTTTCTGTAGTACAACAACCCGAAGCGCACAACCAGGCCAACACTGGAGGAGCTAGGACAAGGTTGTGAATGGACTTAAGTGGCCCGGCCAAAGCCTGTGTTTGAACCCTGTTGAACGTCTGTGGGGAAACCCGAAGATTGCAGTTCACTGAAGCTCCCCATCCAATCTGACAGGTTGAGAGGATCTACAAGGAAAAATGTGAGGAAGACTCTAAGCTTTGATCATGGCCAAACATGCTTCTACAAAGTACTGAATTAAGGGTTTCAGTTTGGCACACATTTTAAATATTAATTCAGTTTATAAAACAACAATGTTAAGGCAATGAAAAACTTCCCTAATTCTGGCTGACTCCCAAACTAACAATCAGACAAACCCATTGGTTTCTGGGACCAATCAGAACAGCTAGGGTTTTTTGAAAATCATCTTGGAAGTCCTAGAATTCTGTGTCCTTGGTCTATGGATTTGGCATATTGTTTGGCCTAAGCAAGGAGTTACCAGGCAATACATGAGTCACCACGATTGTATTCAGGACAGAATAACTCCCGCGTATTGATTGTTTTAACATTGCTTCTAAAAGGTTTGAGATGTAATCGTTATCTTGTCATTACCTGTGCCAAGTGTTCCTGTTGAAATTTGGGTTTATTATTCTTGAACATACCTTAATGTCTTATCTGTTGTCTGCAATCACGTTTGGCATGATGACGAGTGACGCGAGGAGTGGGCACTCGGGAGAAGTGGGCACTCGGGAGAAGTGGGCACTCAGGCCTCGCAGAAGAGATTTTTGTCTTTTGCATTTCTAGTCTTTGTGTGGAGTTGGATTGTACGATAAGATAAGATAGTGTGTGAGTTACAGTGGTCTTGTTCAGTGCTGTGGCAGGTGTTATTTTGTATATCTGCAGATCATAGCAGAGCCATGTCGGTCACATGTGTATATAATCCAAGTGGCTGTCGCTTGATGTGCAGTCAGACAGAACCTCACAGCCAAGCTGTTGCTACGTCTTTCATATTAATGTAGTCAAATGTATTCGTTGAGTCGCAGCTGCTGTGTTAAACGTGCTTGTGAAATTCTGGGGAGAAGAAAAAAATTGTTTTGTTTTCGACAACAACAAAGAACATCGTAGTTGGGTAATTTTGTGAACTATAGGGCCCTTTGGCACAAATGCAGGGCCTCACACAGTCGAAATCAGCACTTTTTTTGTCTTCTCCAACTATCCACGGACACACGTTTTCAGACTGTGTATTTCACCTTGCTTGTGGGTTTTTTGCATTTGTTCTTTTCCTCAGTCCGCCCCTACCACATCACTGCCTCTATCGAAGAAGGTTCCCGCTCCACTCCAACCTTTTTTCATCCGAGAGGATTTTTACAGCTTGGCAGTCCTTTAAGAGCAGACATATTTTCTCTATCTCTGGCCATTGTGAAGGCAAGCCATGCTTTTTAAAGGCCTCTGTCTACATGGACGGAGCAGCGCCTCAGGGACATGGAAGGACAATGCGCTCCGCTCACTCCACTTCACTTTCCCTTGACTGAACGCGACAACGCGAGGCTTTCACCCGAGTGAACCTTAAGGTACAAAAACCATCCCGAAGCCTGGTTAGTTACCGTGATGCCGACGCGGCTCTCCACACATGGCGACGTTGGCTCGGCGGCGGGGTTGTGCGTGCTGTGAGCGCATCGATCGAGTGTCACCTTCGCTCCCAGAGACTTCGCACTCGTTAGCCCGTGGACCGAGGACGGTTAGAAAGCCTTAGGTTTCGACATAGCAAGTCTGTCCGAATTTACGTGCCAATGATCCTGTCAACCTTCATCTAAATATCGAATGGAGGCTTATTCCACCTCCGCAAGCTTTAGGTCAGAGATCCTCCATCCAATCAGCAGAGCACAGCAGCCCATGCATGTCTTCCTGAAACCCTCCCCAGAGGCTGGTCCCCGGCGACGTGTCCCCCAGAGACGGTCCGGCTTGCTGGTGGTGGAAGCGAGCTTGCGGCAACGTAGTTCCTTCTAGGCAGCTAATCGAATGAGGCCACGACCCTGCATAGATCAGCGGCCCCTGGGAGAGAGGGCCTCAGACGAAGAGGTCACTGTATGGACTTTGAGCTTATCTGACTGGGATAGCTAGAGCGGGACAGGCTGCCATGCCAACCCGCCTGACGTATGCTATTGGGTAGATGCAGTCATTATGGGAAGGGAGCTCTGCTGTTTCTTCTGACCGTGGTTAGGAACAGCACCAGGGCTTTTTTCCATGGAGTTTATATGTTATGTAGCTACATGTATATGTGGGTGTATATACAGTCATGCGAAAATATTAGGACACCCCACGAAATATATCGATATCTGATCTTCTTTCAAACAGTGTCTATAGATAAAGGTGATGTAATTCAGCCATAACCATGAACTTTTAACCATGATATCATTTATTTAAAGGTGCCACTGCCTACTGAGGAAAAGGTTAGGACACCCTATGCCCTAATAGCTGGCATTGCCCCCTATTGGCTGAAATAACCCCAATAAGATGTTTCCTATAACTGTCTACCAGTCTCTGACAATTTGTTTCAAACTTCACTCCATGCTGAATGTTTTGATATGGGTTTCTTAAAAAAAGAAAAAAATATTTCCATGGGGGTGCCAATTTTTTTTTCACATGACTATATATATATATATATATATATATATATATATACACATATATACACACACACACACACATTTATAGATGACACATCCACGTAAACGTATTCCATGTTCTCTCTGGTGTAGTGCTGGGCACATTGCATGGCTTCTCACCAGCCGTGGTCGTCCAACGCCCACACAGTGCCCGTCCCTCCGTCGGTGCCGCGGGGACCCGACGTGATTGAGTGGCCGGTGATCAAGACGATCAAACGTTGCTAGGATGCCCCGTTGCCCCGAGTGTTCCGTGCCGTAGCTCGTCTCCCGCGCCACAAGGTTTCCCGTCTGGGCCCGAAGCGCTAGTGGGAAGGCACTGGGCGGGCGGGGCTTATTGTAACGGCCGGAACGGGGCAAATTGAAGCACAGTGTCCTGTGCTCAGTACATTTCCATTTACTCTCTTCCGGCGTAGCGATGAACCTGTCCTCCGAAATCTCCTCCCACCGACCACCACGGTCCCACACAGTCCCCGGGGGCACGGTTCTGTTACTTGGCAACCTAACACTCAAACTACTGGCTCCTCTATGCCCACCTTCATTGTCCCTTGGCTTTGCATCGTACGTAGCAACGTCACTTTCCTCGTCTGACGGGGCGCCTTAAATCCGTGTCATTGCATGTGTTGTATAGGTATGATGAGGTACTTTATTTGACCACGTTCATCATCTTACAACCCCCCCCCCCTGTACATTGTGAGATATAATGCCTTCTCTTCTTGTTGTCATTCAAATTCCTGTCACTGTTAGATTGCTGTTACCGTTCATTTAGATCTTCTGGACATTTATTATGTGTCCAAATATTGGCAATAAGCCCATGAGGACTTCGGTATGTATGATTACCTTTTCGGTACAAAATGTTTTCGCAACGGCAGATCCAGTAATTGCAAATTTGTACTTCTATATTCAGCTTTAATTGTAGAGTGGGATTTCTGAGAACTTGAATAAATGTGAGTGCTTGCACACTTTTCAATATCCATCTATGAATTGCACTTATCAGTTACGATGCCTCTCTTGTTGTTAAAAGCTATGTAAAACCTGCCATGGAAAAGAAGATAATATATATCATTGCATGTAGTGTAATAATTTGTTATTTTATTATACTTCATTGTACCTGCTCTTTTACAAACCTGTATTTTGTTTATTTCTCCTCTTGGGTTGCTATGTTTTAGACTATATAACCTGACTGCTATATTTGACATGTTTTAGATAGAGAACATTGCCACTGAACGCGACACAACATACGTTGACAGTTTGGAGAAACAACACATGTTCTTCAGCATATCTCCTGGTTTGGCCTGTGTCTGATAATATATGTTGAGGGAGTTAAATGTTCAAACGTGGGAAATGTTAAACCGTCACTTTCAATACAAATTTTCAATACAGGTCTCATTCAGGCCAAGAAAAACCCACAGATTTTGGCTAGAAACAAGTTGTAGACATCTTGAGGAAGGCACGCCTGGTGCACGTGGGTATAAATGTGTCTAAAAACAAAAAACAATGTAACATTTAACTAAGCACAAAGACAAAGAAATGTAATGAAAAGTAACTAGAGCTCTTTGTGTTTTTTGAGGCATTCTGAATTCTATGAGTTTGGCATTTGTTCTTTTCCATGTCCAAGTGATTCTACCAGGCTTCTGTTATGTGTGTGCCATGGCTCTGAGGTCGACTATTCAATGTTGTGATTGTTCCATATTTCCACTTCATGCTCTAAGTAGGATGTGCTGAAAGGTAATCGAAGATGTAATCATCGGGTGTGAAAAAAGCTCTAACCAATGTACCCAACCGTAGTTTACTCCACCCAATGTACCCAACCGTAGTTTACTCCACCCAATGTACCCAACCGTAGTTTACTCTACCCAATGTACCCAACCCTAGTTTACTCTACCCATTGTACCCAACCCTAGTTTACTCTACCCAATGTACCCAACCCTAGTTTACTCTACCCAATGTACCCAACCCTAGTTTACTCTACCCATTGTACCCAACCCTAGTTTACTCTACCCATTGTACCCAACCCTAGTTTACTCTACCCAATGTACCCAACCCTAGTTTACTCTACCCATTGTACCCAACCCTAGTTTACTCTACCCAATGTTCTTTGGTTAACCACCCGGCCCAAATGGCCCTGCCCAATTTAAATAGTTACTTCAGACTTAATCATCCGGAATGCTGTCAGCAGTGTCACCAGAATAAAATACTTTCCTAAGGATGTCTTGTTACCAGTTACAAGGCAATTTTTAACACTCTAAGGATCTACTGAATTACAGTCAGGGCCATATTGCATGGCCAAATAAGGTGTAAAATCATCCAGAAATTCACAAAGAACTTTAGAATAACATGGAGACTCTCTTGCCTCTGCTTAATTTGCTTTTCATGACCTCTACATCCAAAAGGTGCTTGACTAAAATGGGATTCATGGATGAAAAGAAGTTGAAAACCATTGCTCACTTAGAATGTGTATTTTACTTTGAAATTTGCCTAGAAGAACCTAAACTTTCTTCAGGAGTTCCGAATCACTGCTCCATCATCATATGGTGATCTTTTCATGGTTATTGTGAGGGTTTGGGGATGTTTTCTTATCTAAGGGTGAACACCTTGCCATCTTTCAAAGGAACAGTAAATTGTGGTTTGTATTAGAGAGTCCCACAGGAGAACGCCCAGGCCGTCTGTTTGTGAACCAAAGCTGAGCTTTCGTTTGGTCAATCAGCAAGACAATTATCTGAAACACATTAGCCAGAATTTGTTTTTTTGGATTAAAAGAGCGTGTTAAACACCTGGCCACAATGACACCGTTGCACCTCCAGACAGTGAGGAACGATCCGGAACAAAACACTGTACCGTGAAAGTCCATACCTAATCCACGTTGTAATGTTGCGGCAGGACATGAAACGATCAGTTCATGCATGGAAACCCCCAAAATATCACTAAGCACAGTGCAGTGAGACCCGAATCAATAACTACAAGGGCCGTTTCTTAGTTGTTATGGATGTGGAAGGTAACGCAACCAGTTTCCCACATAGCATTGTGTGTTACTTAACGATGTGTTCATTTCATAAAGGTTGTTAGTATTTAATTTTGTTTTCTTCACTCTCTCCTCACGTGTCTCTGCAGAAATACAAAGCCGGACGGTGTGATGACATCCTCAAGTGGAAGCCGCCCAACCTAAACTCCGTAGACTTCCGTCTCAAGATCACCAAAGTGGGGGGAGAGGGGTGAGTCACTGTTGCTAGGGAAACGCTCTGCCTGCATAATGATTCTTTTTCGGAAGAACAAACCGCCGTCTCTCTCTGACACATCAACACAACCACATACAG
>JACXGK010000434.1:16495-96441 GCA_016801125.1 Novumbra hubbsi
GAATGCCCCCCCCCCCCCGCCCCGCTGATATTGAGTAACTTGTCTAGGTTAACTGAAACAGAACAGTATTGTATTGCCACTGTTAAGATAATGAAGGGATACGTGTCAGCAGGAATTGCGTTCAGAAATTGGAGAATTTCCTCTGTGTCCCCAAAAGATGCCTTACGGTTGTCACCTGACAATTGGGTTTAAATATTATTATTATTATTATGTTATTATATTGTTTTCCTCCCTTTTATTACCTTCACTTGGACCCATGTATTTGATTCAAACACCATGTTAATTGGCGACATGTTCTCGTACCTCACAAGCGTGCCAGCTCATCGTCAAGTAGGGCCACGGTTGGCAAGGCAGCTTTTTATTTACAAACCTCAACAAACCTACAAACCTCACGACCTGGAAGAACAGAGCCCTCTGTGGCCGTGGCGTTGAGCTTGGCCGGAGCAGAGACCCTCCTTTGAGCCCGGCGGTGGTGTGATGCAGGTCATTACGCCACAGCCGAAGGGATGAGTGCCTGTTCATCCGCCCTCGCGTCCCACAGCGTGTCTCTGTGCTACGGGGAGGAGGCGGCTCTCGTTCTCTCCACTTTCATTGCCTCCGCTGAACAACAGAGCAGAGCTTGGATGGTTGGAGGGGGGAGTGAGGACAGAAAGGAGAAGGAGAGAAAGTGAGAGAGAGAGAGAGAGAGAGAGAGCGAGAGAGAGAGAGCAAGTGATGAAAGGAGGTTTTCCTGGGTGAGGCATTGTGAGAGAGAATTACCTTTTTGTTTTCCTGAATGGTGGGGTCTCTCTAAAGAAGTTACCGGTAATTGTTCTATTAAAACATTTTTCAAAGGAATTGGTATTTTTGGTCAAAGATCAACGGGTAATAGTATTATATTAAAGAGGGATACTAATTCTAACATTTGTGAATTTGGTATACAAGCCAAATCTTTTTGGGAAACCAGCTTTTTTTGGGGGTGGGTAAACATAAGAGATTTGCACACAAGGACTTTACAATATAAGCCCACTGCCGGTTCGGTTATTGTCCTACTGAAAGTGAATTTGTCTTTCAGTGTCTATTCAAAAGCAGACTTAACCAGTTTTCCTAGACTTTTGTCTATGCTTAGGTCTAATTCTGTTTCTCCCAAGTCCTTGCCGATGACAAGCATACATAACCTCATCCAGCCACCCCCATCCAGCCACCCCCATTCTGGAAAGTATGAAGTGTGGTACATCAATCTTCAGCTTTTTCATATCACAGCTTTTAAACCAGGGCTGCCCAAACCTGTTCCTGGAGAGCTGCTATCCAGTTTGTTTTCCCTCTAACCTTGCACAGCCGATTGTAATAATTCGCTGGGTGAATACCTTTAGCACGTCAGTGACAACTGGGATTAGAACCTATAGGATGGTGCCTCTAAAGCAAATGTTAGTCGGCACCACTTAAAACTCTAATTTGCTTTTTGACTCATGGTCAAATTTGTGGTTTCTTTGTGGTTTGTGTTTCCTTTTCTCCTCGGCAACCCGGTTAGGAAGGGCCTATGTCTTCGTAGTGGTTATAGGTATTGATACACTGGCCAAAGGCTTATTAATAACTTTACTATGTTCAAAGAGATTTTTGGTTTGTATCTACCAATCAGTGCCCTACTTTGCGCTTCATTGTACAAACCTGCCCCGCCTTTGTGGTTGAGTAAGCTTAAAATTCACTGCTCAACTGAGGGGTCTTGTATGGAATACAGAGATACAATAGATACAATAGTCACTCGCACAACATTTGACCCGCTATTAATAATGCACACATCTAGTCAGTGCAACTTGCTATGTGATTGGTTAAGCAAGTGTTTACTCCCTATTGGCTTAATTCCCGGCAGGTTGCGGGCCGTAACTCAAAAACATTTGGAATAAGTCTAAGAGTTACTATTTAACATCCCCGTGGCTTCTATGCAGCCCATGTTGGAGCACGGCTAGGAGCCTGGATCACGGTGCCCTGTGTGGAGGGAGAGACTGGACCTGCTCCACAGTGGGCCAGATGTATTCAGTTCTGCCCCGCGTTACCGCGGAATAGCAGCTGAGTGCCCACAGCTGGAAAACCCAATTAAAGGAAACACACCTAGAGACAGAACACGTAGTGAGAGAACACAGATCCATAAAAATAAGGCTCAGCTGAAACGCTATGTCACAGTGGATCACCGGTGCCAAAGCGTCGACCTGTAGTGAAACTTGTTTTTCCGATTTAGCCTCGCCTCCGTCTCACGGGACGGGGGTGTTCTCACACCAGCAGACAGACCTCTGTGGAGTGGCCGTCACATCCTAGCAATTAACAGCTCCGTAGTCTGTGGACAAGAGATATTGCCCGAAACCTCTCCGCTCGCAGCTGCTGCACTCCCCAGCCAAGTGTCCCACCTTGTGCAGGACAACAAAGTTCAAATTCTTTGTTTTTTTTGGTGGACTTGGACCAGGTTAAAACCCCAAGGAGTGTGGGCTCCTGTGAACTGTTTGGTTTGAATGCCATTTCCAATTGTAGGACACAAACGAGTAGCCGCCGAACATCTCTGCGTTCCTCCTTTATCAGCAGCCGAGCAGCAACGTAGCGAGTAAGTCCGGGTGGCACTATAGCAAAGCGGCTTACAGCAGGCGGTCGTTGGCTTACATTAGAAGGCTTCCGGCCTCCAGCGGCCTCCCAGCTAGCTGCACTTGGAAACAAACTGAGGCTCAGTCTTCAATGGCATCTTCTTCCCTATGTGGTGCACTATTTTGCGCTTTTTTCAGGCCCTGGCGAAAAGTTGTGAACCATTTCGAGAATGAGAATATAGGGTGCTACCTAGTGGAGAGAGTACCATCTGGTTCCGTCGCCCTCAGCAGGCCTACTGTTACATCCTGTTAACAGCTTTCTTTCTATAAAATGGCTGCCATGCACGTATGACAGGTTGTCTGGAGTGGCCTGGTGGGGCCTGCAGGCCCCTCTGACAGCTCGTCCCCGGTTCAACGCTTGTTGGACAACTACCGCCCGAATGACCGAGGACCCGTGGTTTCAACTGTCACCCGGGGGATTCGAACGTAGTCCCTTTGCTGTAGGTGTTTCATTCGATGTCGGTGCTCCGGGGTGCAGTATCACCTTTACTCTGGGGCGGTTTGAGATGTTTTTATCTGGGACTCCTTCAAGTCAATTCATTAAACACCCCCCATTTGAGGCTTAGTAACACACTCAAAATAACACATCCAGATTGCTGAGCTTGACAGTATGGCCCCAGGCAGTCCATTTCACAAGGGCCAGTCTTGCGTTGCAATATTGTATTGACCACACGCCGTTCATGTTAAGAAGTGGCTTTCGGGAAAATACACGGTACATACATGAGCCAGTGTCGACGGCCGGGTGTCTGAGGTGAAAGGTTACGCCCTGAACCCGGGGGTTGCTCTGCAGTTGTTTCCAGTTGTCTACACTGGTGACGTGCCGGCGGTGCTGCCGGCTGCTTCCTGCCTCCGCTCTCCTCCCGGTCATTACCGAGGAAGAGGGAGTCGGGGAGGGGGGTCCTCCCCTGACGAGCGCTCCCCCCGTGCACCCAACAGGATGCCCACGCTCGGCGGGGCGGATTCAAATCCGTGCACTGCAGTTTGAGCGTCACGTCTAATTTCCGTCGGAGCGGTTCAATCTCGCCACAGCCGGAGTGAGCCGGGAACAGGAAGCCGGTGACGGTGTCGGAGGGAGGAGTGGCCGGGTGCTCAACGGCCTCAGACGAATGCATCCTGAAATAACCACGAGCGACCGTGGCCTTTCCGTGAATTCGGTGGGGCGTGTGTGTGATACTAAAGGTCAGCTGCGGTGGAGGAGGGGAATAGCACCGCAGAATGGCGGGATAACTGCTGGGTACCCAGGGCACCCAATCAGCAGTGCCTTAAAAGGAAGCTGGTGTTGAAATGGACCAAAATAATGTTTTAACATTGCCAGCAGCGGGTGCTCATTCATAGGCCTCTGTGGTTTGGGTGATGCTATAATAGTCTCCGCAGAGGTGGAAGTCAACCCATGTGTTGCTACCCGACCGAAAGGCTGTGTCCTAATTGTCTCCCCAATTCTCCCATGTTTCTGTTACTATATCTGGTAAACAGAGATGTGCTCAAGTGGTGTACCGCCTCTGTTTTAAGAGCATCTTTGTCCCAAATCACTGTCCTGTAATGAGTCGAGGAGAGCAGATGCAGCTTCCTCTCTGGGGTTTGGGGATCAGGTTGTGACCTCGGGTAGTTCTGGTATGTTAATTGCAATGTTTTGTCTTTGCAGGTTGCTTCCCCAGATTGTTGGATTGCTCTACGTCGGCAGCTATGACAGGCCTTTCGCACAGATGAAGGTGAGATAAGGAGCTGGATCTGTGGCTAAGTTCATCTTTGTGGAAGCCCAAACCCATAGTGTCCAGCCTGGCGACGGCAAGGGAGCTAGTGTTCTGGCCGGGGACTTGCAATACGCCTCCGAAATGTCCTAAAGTATACGCCCTGCCGCCCACTCCATAGGCAGTCATTGATTAAGCCCTCCACTGCATAGCCAACCTTTCTTAAGATTCGAAAAGTTAGAGAGATTATTGGGTTTCATGTTCTATAATGTTCCAGCCGATGCTCTAAAAATGCTTCCTTGATATTCCTCCACTGCACCTCCAGCTTAAGGGTCACCTTGGGTTTTAAATTCATTCAGTGGTGTTAAAGTTAATACCCGCTAATGTCTCATTTAACTTTTTTGTAAGTGTATTTTACTATTCTGAGCAGTTATCTGGCAGAGTACTAGGCTTCCTGTTCAGAGTAGAGCCATTTGAGACTTTTGGCAGAGGAGCTAGTTCATTAATCATACAAAGCACTGCTGCACCGCCCGTGATGGATCTGTTCACGTCAGACACTCGTGTTTCTGGTGAAAGCAGGATAGGATAGGAGAGGTAGCCTTTGATGGTAAGCGGTGTGGGAGTGTGCAAATGTGTATGTCACCTACCCCCGATAGCGATCCATCTTTCCCTTCGTCGCTCAGTTTCCTCTGAGAGGCTTCTGGGTAATGCATCACAGTCTTACTGTGTAGCCCGATGCTGATGTGTCGGTTAATGGGACCTATCTTAGTGTGTAATTGTTTGGAAATTTCCCGCTGAATTCCTTATTTCAGGAAGAATAAATTGCCAAAATGCAATTGCCCTATATTGGGGAGGGGTACTTTGGTTTACTGATTGCCTTGGTAGGGGACCAGTATCATACTCTGGGTGTCTCTGCTCTGGATTTTTTATGTTTGTAAAGCAAACTTCTTCAACTCCCCACCCGTTGTACCCCCTTGGATTGTGTGTGAAGAAACCAGTTCTTATGGGATTTAAGGTTTTGGTTCATTTGCGGAGCAATATATAGTGTTTTCCAAGTAGACAATTGACTGCTTTTATGTACACTTCAGTACTCTGGAATCTCTGCTCATAGCAAAACAATGTGGCATATATTAAACAGGGAAAACTATCTTCTTGCCTTCCTGCAGGCAGTATGAGGATATATGCACTCACGTCCTAACCCTCTGGAGAAAACCCTAACCCTCTGGAGAAAACCCTAACCCTATGGAGAAAACCCTAACCCTATGGAGAAAACCCTAACCCTCTAGAGAAAACCCTAACCCTCTAGAGAAAACCCTCTGGAGAAAACCCTAACCCTCTAGAGAAAACCCTCTGGAGAAAACCCTAACCCTCTGAAGAAAGCCCTAACCCTCTAGAGAAAAACCTAACCCTCTAGAGAAAACCCTAACCCATTGGAGAAAACCCTAACCCTCTGGAGAAAACCCTCTGGAGATTACCCTAACCCTCTGAAGAAAACCCTAACCCTCTGAAGAAAACCAAAACCCTCTGGAGAAAACCCTAACCCTCAAAGAAAACCCTAAACCTCTGGAGAAAAGTGTCTGCAGAATTACTGACATGTAATTGTCTCGGATGTTGATTGGGTTCTGCCAGGCATTGGAATGAAATAGTGGTGCAGTACATGGGGGGCTTCATTCACTCAGCCTTCCGTAGCGTCTGTGGAAGTGGGCACCCAAATATTCCCTTTGGGATTAGAAAGGGCTTTGTGTGTACGCTGAAATGGCGGGCGCCGTCTAACCATTACATCGTCATAGAAACCGTCTCTCCAGGGGCCGTCTCATATCATCAGCCGGGTGCAGACTGTATTCTGTTATCAACGTCTCCGCTCTTCAATCCTGATTGTCGTCCACCGATGCGCTCTCAGAATTCCTTCATCTGGCCTTTGGTACGGCCGTCCAACTGCACGGCGATGCGTCGATATTACAGTGGACCCGAGTGCCGAGGCTGAGTCCCTGACCTCCGGGCCAGCCATGATTAAGTCCCGGAATTACAGAAATGGGAAATAGCCTGCAATAGAATGCCTCCTCTCTCTCTCTCTCTCTCTCCACGTCTCCTTTGCAAGTAGTGAGTTAACGTGCCTGTACAAGACGACGGGCCACCTGGGAGATTTGGCCTGAAATCCCCTCTTCTGAAGCCGCAGACTAGTGTAACCCTCTCTGCTATGAACCAATCAGCCCTCAGAAAACACACAGGCACCCATTTTGGGTCCGTTCCAAATCCCACCATATACCCTATATAGTGCACTATATTAGACCAGGTCCCCTGGGGCTCAGGCCAAGTGCACTGCAGTATATACGGGGAGGGCTTGGGCAGCCCTACACCATCTCCTGGGAGTGTTCGGTCTAACTCGCACTTTGTGGAAACTAAACTAATGACGACTGCCTGGTAGAATTGAATGCTGTGAGCTGTATTTCTGATGGCCTTGAGAGAAATGCAAACCGGCGTACCGCCATGGCCGACTGTTGCCGTGTGTGTGTGCGGTCAGGCGATCGAATGCCGTAACCAAAAGCTATACTTTTGATGGGCTAACAGTAGCATATGTTACTTTAATGGAAAGCAATTCGCGGCTCTGAAAAACAAATCACAAGTCCACTGGAGGCAAGTGGTTGGCATGGTAATATAATGAAGAACCGTGTTACCCCCCCCCCTCAATAGCGCCAGCGGAGTTGCTTGTCCCAAACTTCGTCGTGATTGGAAGAGATGGGCATCGAGGACATAATGGCGTAGTTATTATGCTGTGCAGTCGATAACACAGAATCATGGATCGGTGGGTGAGTTGGGGGGAGGGGGGTTAATGACGTGCCAGAATCACAGAGAGCTGGCTGCTGGAGTGAGACCATAATGAAGTCGATTTCAACGGATTAAGGGGGGACTGGGGAGACATGGCTTCCAACACACGACACACACACACACACACACACACGTCTAGGGGAGGGCGTCCCATAAGACAGGACAGACGGTCATCCTTGCCTGCCAAAGGTTGCCTCCTGGAATGTTATTTGGCTGCTTTGTGTAAAACGTGGCTTTGCGTGTGGTTTGTTTATCATGTTTACCGTGGATTTCTGTGATCCGGTCCGGTCATGTGTGGAGTGCATGTATCCCCTGGGTGACGTGATCCCACATTTCTTTAGAGGGTTCCTGACCAACGCTCCTCTCCACCTCCATCCTCATTGCTGCTCCCAATACACCTCCACCTGCATGCGGAGCGCCCAGAAGCTCTGGTTTCCGGAGAGCCGACAGGCTGGGTTGTCTTGTCAGCCACGGGGGTGTGTTCCTGGCAGGGCCGTCCGCTCCCCGGTTGCTGCCCGCGCCTTGGTCTGCTTCAGAGCTGCCAGGCTGCCTGCGTTGTTCCCTGGAGCCCACCCAAGCCGGCCCGGGAGCCTGGCCCACACAAGCCCTGTAGTTCTACAGGAGCCCCGCTCCTCATAGCCCTTTGAAGACGCCTGAGCCGTGTACATGGATGTCAACAATTAATCAGCCAATGTCACAGGACCAAACTAGACATCAATCTATAAGAAGTGCCTTCGAGTGAAACTTGCCTTTTAAATCACTATTGAACGGCTGAGTGAGGTACGAACTGCCTGGTTTTATTTGTGTATGTATTCGGCTGGATACTCAATGGCACAAATTGCTGTTATTGACAACAGAAAAGCCAGGCAGCAAAGCCTGTGACAAATGGCCAATCTAATATGAGAATACCTTCCATGTCAGTGCTGCGACTTCAAACCCGGCTCACGGTAGTGACCTTAACACACGGAATATAATATACTGCCATCGCATACATGAAATGCCAACCTCGCCTGATCCTCTCTCCTTCTACAGGCCCCCAAGGAGCTGAAGCAGTATGACAATAAGATCATTGAGTGCTCCTTCAACAACAACACCTGGGTCTTCATGAGACAGAGGATTGACAAGAGCTTCCCCAACTCCTATGACACAGCCATGGGTGAGTGAGTGAGCCACTGCCCTCCACGCTGTGTGGCTCTGTGAGGACCTTTGGGGGTTAGAAGTAAGGTTCCGGCTTACAATTAGGTTTTAAGGTTAGAGTTATGTTTTGAGTTTGACTCTGGGCTTAGGTAAAATGTGATTTTAAAAGGGAATCGTTTTGCGGTTTCCCACAAGGATAATAAACCGTAAGAGAGTGTGTGTGACTATGAGAAATTAAAGAGCACTGTATGTAGGTGATAGCTATTTACTTTCGTCATTATTCTGTTTTTATTTTATCGTCAAAATGTCCAATGTTTGAATTCCTTACTCTTTCTTCCATGCTTTAAGGCTTTTAAATCTACTTGGTTTTCCAAAACTATATTGAACGCTCAAATTCTGCCAGCCTCATAGCTCTAAATGTCAAGGGTGACCAAACACACATAAGGATGAAACTAATAGTTTTTTTTTTATGTATTAGGGAAATGTTAAAGTGTATTAAAGTTGCTGCAGTACACTTGTGCCCCGAGGTAAGGCATAAATAGAAAAGGTTTCAAACTACCTCTGCTGCATTGCACTTTTTTAGTATGTAATTTGGCCATTTAGCTAGGTACAAAAGTATTTTATTGTGAAATGCACAAAATATTCTCATGACATGGCACGAGTCATCTACACAGTGGTATAAGTAAAAAGTAGTATAAGTAAAAAATATAAAGCAAAAAATATATTAAATACAAATGTAAACTAACAGAATGTATACATAACAATATAAACTAGCAACATTTTAAAATTGTGTGGAAATGGGGTAATATAACAGAAGTCTTTAAATGTTATAAAGTGTAATAGTGCTTTTGAATGGTACCTTTATACAACCAATGAATGTGCATTGAACATCACAGAACATCATCAGAGGATTGAAATGTGATCACAGATCAATTTTGCTGGTTGAGAAGTTTTAATTCCTAGGTTGAATAATCTGTGAGTCAAAGAAACCGCAACCGTCAAAGATGGACCCTTCAACACATCTGTGGTAACTTCCTGTCTGTCTCTTTTCTCGTCCAGCTGTGTGTAACAGCATTCAGCATCCCGTCACGAAGGAAATCCTCTACGAGTTCCTGGACCGCTGTGCCCAAGGACAGAACCGAAAGCACCCACCTGACCCAGATGCAGAGCTCATGCCCCCTCCCCCGCCAAAGAAACCCAACCGGGCGGCGCCGTAGAGCACCACGCGGTCTGGACCGGAGCGGTGTGTCTGGACCGGACCGGTGTAGCGGTGTGTGTCTGGACCGGACCGTTGTAGCGGTGTGTGTCTGGACCGGACCGTTGTAGCGGTGTGTGTCTGGACCGGACCGTTGTAGCGGTGTGTGTCTGGACCGGACCGTTGTAACGGTGTGTGTCTGTGGCTGGCAGAGGGAGGTCCTTCAATGCTCAGCAACCCCCCCCCCCCCTCGTTCAGAGACACAGACATTTGAAAGGCCCCTGTTGTTGCTGACCGTTGGTCCATCAGCCTCTCATCTAAAGACTTCAACAAGGATTTCATTGCTTCTTTTCCCATTAGGTGTCCCGGTGTAGCGTCCATTCTTGCTTTACCTGCGGTCGTTCTTATCAGCGATAAAACACACAATAGTTGAAAGTAGATTTTTTTTAATTTATTTTTTATTTGCTTTTAATGGAACTCCCGATTCATGTATCAATCAGCAACCAAGTAACTGGTGTTGTGACCACAACAACGCCTCACTATGCAGCTCGTGTGAATGTTTTGTCTGTATCTGTTTTGCTGTTTTTCTGTATTTTTTGGGGGGGGGGGTAATCACCCATCTGATTCTCTTCGTCGACTGAGTCTCCCTCTCCCATCAGTGAATTGAGTATTTTCGACGGTGTTGTCTAGTAGCAGCTGAGGGCTATTCCTTTCAGAGATACTCTGACATTCGGTGATGCATCGTCAGGTTGACAACATGAATAACCGTGATGAGCTGTCTCCTCTGTGTGTGTTTGTGTGTGTGTGAAACGCACCCTGCCTCCACATGACGTCATGCGGCCGTATCGTCAGAACCCAGAATAAACTGGGCAACAGCTTGGGAAATGTCATGATGGAAACATGCCAGCTTTGTCTTTTCCTGTGTTTTTTTTCTTCAGCGTGTAGAATAATGCGCTTTCAACAGTTGATTTTGTAACACATAGGCCCCAAAAGGAAGGTCCTGGTTCAAAACAGAATGTTATTTGTTTACTGCTTGTTTGGTTTTATCCATTAAAAGCAATACATCATGTGAAAGTGAAGATATTTTCAAGCAACGTCCAAAGCTCTTTCATTGTACCTTTTCTCCCTGAAGCATGAATCATGACTGTTTTTCTTTTTTACATTACAACGCAATACCATTCAAGGAATATTGTCTGCCGTGTTTGTCCTAGCTTTGTTAAGTCTTTTCAGTCCAGTTCATTTTCCAGTATTAGTGTCTCCCTTTGTCGATCTGTCTTTGTTCACATTAGGGTCTCACCAGTCTACTCTTTGCAGAGGGGAACACAGTGGGTAGATGAGTTGTACTGGAACTGCCCTTTCCCCTCTGGCAGCGCTTCAAAGCTACTCGATGCTCATCAAAGCCACACTCACCTCTTGTCCTGCATTCGGCTGCCTTGGAAATGGAGTCCATTCTCAAGAGCCTGGGGGCTTGGCTGCACGGGCATACACGCAAATAATCCCTCAGTCTGGCTGAGGTGTCTGTGCCCCCCAAGGAGGCTAGGAGAGGATCCAGGTCAAACAATACATTGTAGTAACATTGGATTTTGTTTGGTCCCACTAGGAACAGGGTTCTTTCTGTTTCAGGGTTTATGGTTAAACTTAGAGTTCATGTTGAAAAGTTACCTTTAGGGGTTATGCGTTACACGTGTGACAGGTATAATTTTTGAGGTCATAGTTTGTTAAATCGGGAATAGAGGGCATGGATTTCTGGTTTTCCGGTCTTCACAATGACCTGAAAACTAGTTTTTGGTTTAGGTGTGTCAAGTTTTAGACAAAATGGAATATTGTTTATCCCACTAAAATATATAAATCGCTTGAGTGAGTGATTTGTGTGCAGGTTCCCTCCCGGGTGTGGAGGATTATCACCAGCAAAGGCTTGGTTCAGACGAGTGGGCCTTTAGCTGAATGTGTAATGGTCTCGAACTTGAATAATGCATTTGCCGAAGGTCTTTTGCATAGGTTAGATGAACTGTACTGTTTTATGAAGTTCGAAGACTTTATTCTCCTGAGACGGCGCAACTCATTCCCTGTTTTCCTAACTGAAAAACAACGGTCACGATTGAGACGGCATGTATGACAGTAATACAAAATTCAACAGAGAATATATCGTGAGATTGTTCAAGCCGGGGGGAGAGTAAACCGCAGTCCGGTTAATGCGTATCATTTACGTAATTCGAGTTCATAGCACGCTGAAAGGATATCAAGTGGGATCCAGCAGATTTGAGGAACGTTTTCTTTTTTCTTCACAAAATCACAGCGCTGCCTTGCTTGCAAGAGCAGGCGGCGGTTTCGCTTAGTTTTCACTTGTAAATAGACTTCAAAAAACGGAACAACAATTAACATTTCTATCGCGGAAAGAATGTACATGTAGATCATTTAGCACACGTCATACACTTTAAGGCACATTCAATCATGCTTGCTAAATTTGGCGATATTAACAATAATGTTTCATGTTTGACCACAGATATTCAGCCACGGTATATAGACAAATTCAGCAATGTTGTATGAAGGATTCTGTTAGTCTGTTCATAGCATTTTTAACCAGGCCTGGCTTGTCGCTAGGCCTGGGGAATACCTATAGATTTTTTTATTGCAAAGTGGTGGTTAACTCAATCGAATTAATTGCTTGGGAGGGCTTGTACAGATGCTCACGAGAGTGCAACAGCAGAAAACTAAGTGTTGATGCAAGCTAAGCGGAGATGTGATGGGAGTTCGGAGTTTTTTTTGGTGAGACGGCTTTTTTTCTGGGTCTGTTCACCTGAAAGAGACGGATGATTTGGCTCCATAACGCTTCTTTTAAAAAAAGAAATATGAAGAAGGTGCGAATCGTAAATGAAAAAGCAAAAACACGAAATTATTTTAGTGTGAAATTCATGTTCAAACACTTTATATCTAACCTTTTGTATTTATTAGAATGGCGGTTGTTTCTTTCCTGTCGTTACCCTACTAAAAACATTCTGGTGGAATTTTTCACATTTATTTATAAATACTGTAGTGCGGATACACAATCTTCACAAAATAATTTGTCACCTTATCTGAGCATACTTGCTGTTTGAGCTGAAGTAAATAGCCAAATGAACGGCTCCTTTCACCAATGCTATTCAGTTCCCAAAGTTCATCAAAACGAGCTTTCGTTCGTACTTCGAATAACCCTTCGCTATAATCGTCTTACTTTTATTGTTTCCATTTGTAATCTTTTTTGTCATTTATACTGACGGAAGGAATTGTGAAAAGAACTGAGTTTAGATTTTCACTAACCATCTCGAGACAACTATAATCATGCCCCTTGAAACATTACGGACATGGGGGGGGGGGTCATTAAGGTCACCTCAAAATTAATTCAGGATCCTACTACTGTATGGTAATTAGATTACTGTGGTGAATAATTTGTTTGATATAATTCCAAGACTAGGTGTCAGGATTTAGCATGTATCTGGTGGACAATGATTCCCTCTGGACCTACCCCTTCCCAGCCTTAAGTGGTCACCTTTCAGAAAACTTTATTGAAGAGGAGGCCACTATCGACTATTGTCTACGGTCTACAATTCTCACTTAAGCAGCGTCTTGACGACGTCGTTGTCACCATGGGTCTACATTGAGTTGAGTGTGCTTTGTCGTGGGATCTGAACCCAAGGGGCCGACATCATGCCGTACTGCTTTTGAAAATGATTCGCTGAGGTTTCTAATGACCGTGGCAACATAATAATGAACCTCTGATTTAATGCCTTTTATTAATAGTAAAAGTGGAAAGAGTGTACTAAAAAATAGTGGACAAGAACTGTTTTCTCACATCCTGGTATGTTGTGCTTAAATAAAGGGTACGTTTTGACCAAAACAATGTTGGTAGTTTTATTTTTATAAATAATATACATTATATTAATCCTATAGGCTTGTCGGTATAGCCTCGGTTGTGCTAAAACAATGTCACATCTGAACTCCTCCATCTTCATGTAAACTTGATGCTTATTTCATTAGCTTTAAGACCGGCTGTTCTGGCCCAATTACCCTGAAATTAGACATTTAATTGTACGGCTCTTTCAATGCCAAACTCTATGGAGACTCATCTATTATTTCTGGATTCTTCCACCCGTGAACCCATTGCAGGTTTGGTCGTGTGAAAAATGAGTCAGGCTGATTTTTAAACACACTGTGTAGGCTTCGGTACGACATTCTTGTTCGGACGGCGGTGTCACGACGGCTAGGACAGACTTAGCTGGCACTGGAGGCCGGGTATCGGCATCGCGGGTTTGCACGGCCCTTCTGCTCTTGTCACGACACGTCTACCTCACATTTTCCCAACGGCCCCGAGGGCTTTAAGGCTTCCACACCGTTCCCTCACTGCACTCATGTCTGTCTGGACTGCCAGTAGCCAATTTAGAGCCTGGTAGCTCTCTTTCTGCTCTCGTTCCAACTTTCTATGGAACTGTCAGATATGGGACAAGCCTACCCAAGTCTTTCTGGAATTATCAGTCCTTTGTACCCCTTACATCTTTACATGATGAGGTGTGGGACACCATCTGCCTCCTGTCGCACTTTACACACTCCTAAATGGAGATCTCACCCCAATTACTAATTGATACATTTCTGTCATTGCCCCTTTAAGCAGTCAATTGACAAAGTATGACATTGATCCAACGTGAATCCCTCCTTGTTTTATGGATGGTGATGCCTCGTGTTGTGTTCATCATCATCAATAATATGTAAAAGGTTTGGTAGGTACAGATGCAATTACAGTAAACCCTAATGAACCTATTTGCATGTTGATTAGACCAACTGTTCAACTACCGGAACACACATGGTGCCACGGAGGATGCTGCTGTTTAAGCCTCGCCTGTTCCGCGGCGAATGGAAGTGAATGAAAACAACAACCAAAAAAGTCCAATCGGATAAAAATCAACCAAAGAAAATCCATAACTCCTTAATCGAGTGACGGTCACATGAAATCTGATATTTCAAACTCCATTTGTAAGTAGCTTGAAATCTTATTAAAACCGGATTCTGTGCAATTTGATGTCTAAACTGTCACTTCTGATTTATTCGCCTCTTTCCCGCTGTAATTTGTTAGAATTTGTGGCTTTTTGGCCACTCTATAAAGAGATATGTGGTAGCTCAAATTTTTTTTATTTCAGATTTAATGTCCACAGATACGTATTTTACGTATACAGTAGTACGTAATTTTAAATATTCTTCCCTTTTGCAATACATCCACATTCCACTGTGGTGTTTAACAGGGGCCTGGACCTAACCTTTTCGTATAATTTCTGCTAATATCACCCTGAAAATAAATGTGTACCCAAGAGAACGTTTCCTATTGGCAGGTGGTAGACCTCAATCAGCAGTTCCAAACACAGCCTGATCTCACCACTTAATAAAAAGTCATTTAGGTGTGTGTGCCATATGGCTACGCCTTGTGGAGTTCATTCGTTTGTGTAGAGAACAGTCAAGCGGGTCGGATGGCGGCGGTGATAACTTTCAGGGCCTTGCCCCAAAACACGGCTGATTTAGTCTTGGCTGCAGGCCAGCCAGTCGCGGTGATGGGCTCGGCCTTTCACCGCGCCCCCGTGAGGTGCCTGGCGGTGATGCAACCTACCAAGACACCCGACGGGGCGACCCGTATAACCTACTGAGGTCCTGGGGGCCCGTGCCAGGTGTTCAGGAGCCTCCTGACGAGTTTTCTCCACAACAGGGTCTGGGTGTTTGTGGACCATGTTGTACTTTCTTCTATGCTACTCTATGAGCGTGTGTACATTGTTTCTTTTCTAGTGCATTAGGTTTATTACAGCTCCTCGTTCAATAATTTGGTAGACGCATTTGGCGTTGGCATGGTTACGGCGAAGAGGTACCGTGTTCCGGCATTGCGGAAAAGACCAATCAATGTATTCGCATGGAAACAATACAGATACGCAGCATGTTTTCTTTTTTTTAATCTCCTGTATAGCTTAATTTCACTCATTTTAAATAGGATTTTAAGCATTTATGTCTTCTCTGAGGTGTGGTGCCCAGATATGAACTATTTGTAGGTATACATTAATCAGCTGTTAAACTTTATACAGGGGGTTTTTCTCAGCATGGTTTTACTAACCTTACGGGTAGCTATCAAACCTTTTGAGCTTCAAAGCCCTGCTTGTTACAGGCCCACTAGGAGGGGACCGGTGGGTCATTTATAATTTTTTGTCTTCTCTCTACAGTAGCGCCATAATGTTTTTGCCCTAAATTCTAAGAATTCGGCTAAGCTATCATATAGAATTGTCTTAGAAGTAGACAATTAGAATTATAGTAATATATGCAAATATATATATAAATGTATTTTGCAGTCACATAGACTTCCTCGATTCCCATGAAAACATACATGAAATTAGTTTGAATAGGAAAAGTTAGGGCAAGTTATGGCAATATGGCAAAAATGTATAGGAAATGTAGTAAAAGGTTAGAAATTAGGATTTTTTATCAAAATAAAATGTGTCCTGTCAAAATATCCTACATATGCAGCAATTACAGGCTGGCAGACCTTTGGCATTCTAGTTGAATGACTGACCTTACGGGTAGTTCATCAAAACCATTACATTTTACTCCTGTCGTTAGGTCTGAGTATTAATTTTAGGACAGGACGCCCTCGAGGGAAATGACCCATTATTGTAAAGAAATGAAATATGGACACAATAGCTGTAGCTATTCCGAGAAGACTCCCATCTCATAACAAAGAAAGTGCAAGCTTTGCGATGGGTGTGAGGAAGGGTACAGCCCGGTGCTGAAGAGAAAAGTGGACATTCATAACCCAGTGCCTTGGCCAAATACTGATTAAATACATTTTGTGCCTTGCAATTAGTCCCTCATAAATGCACCAAACGTTTACACTCAAATTTAAACCTGGTGATTATAATGATAATTCTGAAGTGTTTAAAATATATTGCCAATGCAATGCTTGGTGCTGTCATCGGGCACTCTTCATTGCAGCGTGCCTAAGACCAGATCTTGTCTGTGGTATATTGGCTATATACCACACCCCCTTGTGTCGTATTGCACTAGATTAGGATAGTGGTTCCCAACTCAAGTACTTGAGTATCATCAACAAATTCCCTAGCGACGTTAGATTACTTGTTAAAATATATATACAAATATATCAGCCATATATGACGAAAGAAATGCAGTATACAATTTGTGTGGAAAAAAGGTCGACAGACGCCATAAAATTGTTGAAATAATGACAGAAATATTAGAATTAATAGAAATGAAGGCCTGATTAATCTGAATTTGAGACAAGCTTATTACACAAACATTTTCAAATCCACCCTAATTGTCCCAAGTCCCCAAAAAACATTAGCTCCGGCTGAACGTCTGTGGACCTGTCACACTAACATGGTGGATCACTGCCTGACATTGTTGCCAGATGGGGATGTTACCTACACAGTTTGGCTGTTTTAAATGACAGGGTGCGTCCGAATTGGGCTTGAGCAGGTTGACTTACAGGTTGGATAGAAAAAAACTAGAAAGGGTAAAATGTCTGGGGAAATAGTAAAGTGTGCTTGCCGTGGCATCAGCTGTATCCGGTGTTCAGCTGTACACTGGCAGTAAGTTAACACAGCTATGTCCTGCAAAGGAAAGAGAGAATATCTGGCATAAATGTGGCAAAATGACTTCATGTTTTTGCTACAAAATGGTGAATAATTCCGAAACCTTTCACAAAACAGTAGGAAACTAGATGCATGTTTTTATATACCTGTCATGTCTCCATAGTGCAAGAACTGTAGGAGGAGTTAGGGCGGCTATAGTACTAAATAAATCAAAGTATATGTAAGATAATGGTAGTGTGGCTGACCGGAGCAAGCACACTAAACATCTTTTTTGTGGGGTTCGGGGGTGACTGGCAAACCCTGTACTCTGACCAACAGCATTCCACAAGTGAAGGGTACGCACAATGTCGCATGCTCTAGTTGCTCTTCCACTCACACTACGCCAAATTACTGTGCATCTGTTCATTGCAAGTCATTTGTTTGTGTAGGGTGCCACCTACTAATTGAAATAAGTCTCAGGAGAAAGAAATATGGTCCAAGTTAGCTACGTCACACGGTTGTGACGTTTCAGAAGCACCTCGGCAAGCAGCAGTTTGTGCACCTCGAGGGCACTAAAGACAGGGACTTTAACGTCGGTTGTAAAGGTAATCAGTGTGACATCCAGATGGTTCGATATTACAAATGATTTCTCCCTTGCCTTAATCCCTTTCATCCGTGACCATCTAACATGCTCTACGAGTTCCACGATCCAAAAACCAAACCGCTCGATTAAGACGGGCACCTTGGGAGTTATGTAGTAAAAACAGGCAATTGGGAGCATCAGGACTGACGGGGACAATCAAACCTGGTTGTCTACATATTGTTTTAAAACGGTTTCTTTTTGTAATGAGACCAATACAATATGTTTTCGCGTTTAACTGTTTCCGCGACCCTCTCAGCGAGTAGAGGTGAGTTTCCCCGATTCCAGTTCGACCACATCCGCAGTCGTGAAATCCCCCATCCCTCCCTGAGATTCGTCTGAGCCGGGGCCCACCGCACCCAGACGGCCCCATTTCAAATAGACAGACAATATTGGAGCTAATTGCAGTGTGGGTCTGAGATGGAACGGATTCCAGGGCAGGAATAATAAAACTGAGTGAGATCTATAATGGGGCTCTGCGGAGATTAAACTAAGCTGTGGGCTTATGCCAAAGACCAGCTAAAATAAATTATGACTTTATTGACAACCTTAGCTGCCGGCACAACAACATATAGCCCGTACTGTGACATGTGACCGTGAACATGTGTACCCATGCGTGTGGTCAGTGTACAGTAAAAGCAAAGCACTATATATTATGACATTAATAGCGCTCACTTGTAGGTCTGCTAGAGTGGCAGATCACTCCCGAAAGACCAGATGCGTGAAAAGCAGATGCTCGGCCGGCTTGGAGACGGTGTTTGCGTTCCATAGGGCAACCTATTCCCTTCAACTGTCCACTACGTAATGACTAGACTTCCGTGTCTCACAATTGACATACCCGTCACTTTCATTCATCCTCCAGCCCAGAGCCTAGGGCCAGAGCAAACAAGCACGGAGACTGATTGGGGTGTAAGGGCACATTACCTAATATTGAAGAAATGCCATCTCAGTCAGACTTTGTCACTGTGACATATTGGGTGCCATGCATAGGGAAACAGCGGTGCTATAGCTATTTTTTGATTGACCGAGATATCAGGTGGAGTAGAAATATTCCACTCCTTGGTGTTACATAAGACATGTTCTCTCCAGGTTTGAGTCTGGGAGGGTTTCAAGTTTGTCTCTCTAGCCTGCCTTGTGCTCCGGTGAACGAGACCTGGCTAATTATTCTTTGTAGGATGGTGACTGGTTTTAGGGGGGGGCATTTTCTGCCTAACCACACTTAGATACTAGATACCTACTTGTGCTGTAAAATCATTTATTCATGG
Source organism: Novumbra hubbsi (assembly GCA_016801125.1). Taxonomy (NCBI): domain Eukaryota; kingdom Metazoa; phylum Chordata; class Actinopteri; order Esociformes; family Umbridae; genus Novumbra; species Novumbra hubbsi. Next base: position 35,445 of record JACXGK010000434.1, read on the forward strand.
TCGTCTCAGCTAAGTGTTACTGTAGAAATCCATTTGACTGAGCCTTCAAAGTCAAGCCGCGCCAATGCAGCTTGACTTTGTGTCGTTTGGGGGTTCATCTAAAACCCAGATATCCCAAACATTGAGAGACAACACTCTCTGAGGTACATGTGTCCAACCCCGATGTTCCCTGTTTTGGCTCAAAGTAGGTATGATTCTCAAAGCATCTTAGGTCAGAATTACAACAAATTCCAAGGTTAATAGACAGCAAATAGAGTGATTGGCATGTGAATTTCTTATTACATTTCTTAGTAGTGCCTTCGGTGATATGTACCGAATGGGGAAGTCTCTGATATGCTGTGATTAGAGGGAGAGCAAGAATGGAGACGGTGTTTGAAATTGCCCTCTCTGACTCTGGCATATTTGTAATTATCCGGCATTGAGGTCCAGGACGGTGGGGGATTTCCAGTCATGTTTGAGGCGGGGTGTTCGAATGGCGGGCAAGTTTGGGTGGGGTTTTGGGGGGGCTTGGGTATCGTGAGAAATACAGTACATGGATTTGGACTGAAAGAGGCATTGTGCAGAGCTTGGCCAGAGCTTTGTTGTAATTCTGAGCGGAGGCGAGGGGGCATCAAGCTCTGTGGATCTGAGTTATGACATTATGCTGTAATAAGGAATTGGACCTTGAATTCTCTGCCATATTGCCCCTAGCCACATCAAAGAGCATCTTCCAACGCAATATCCCAGAGGACGTATTACCAGTGCAGCTTCTGTAGTGGTGCTCGTTTAATATTTAACAGCCAGGCACTGAAAAATGTCCCCTGGTCACGGGGGGTGCCATGGGAGCGCAGCAACACCTCCTTAAAAACCAACTGGCAAAAAAAGATGAAGGAAACAACACATCGCTTGGTTCTCAGGATGTATACGTTCTATTTACTTCTATGGGCCTGGTGAGGAGGCCCTGTTCTTGACCATTTAAAACCAGAAAGTACCGACTGAGCAATGAAGTTGCACACTCCGAAAAGGAAAATAAATGTGTGCTAATTTATTGAAAATAAACCACCCAGATATCTTGTGCACATAAGCAGTCAGGCTCGTTGTGATTGTGTCTGGAGCTCCAACTTGGTGAGGAGCGTTGGTGGTGACCTAGATGTCCGGCTTCAATGGCATGCAGATGCACGTATTGGGATCGATGGCTCCAGGTTCCGACGTCCGAATAATGCAGACAGGCACACAAATGTGAGCAGATCAGTCATCCATTTTAACGAAGCTAGCTTTCAATGCATTAAAATCTCTTTGCTAGCTGATTTACATTAAATGTGTTGTCAGCTCTGAGCCACACGAAGAACTGAAAGAACTTTAGAAGGTTAAACCCCTAAACGTTTAGAGTGCAAAAGCTTGTTGGACACAATGCTTCGATACAGCCAGGCCTTTGCTTCTCAGTCAACTCCACCTAATAGCCTGTTGTTGTGTGTGGTGAATGAACATCCACTTTTTATCGCTATCAATCCTACAGCACAAGCATTGGGGTATACTTTCTTCCAGATATTCTTCATAGGGTAGGATGTGAATACCCCTGGTATAGTGCATGCTGTGAGTGCTGATGTATTCTGCTTTGCTGCCGCATCTCCAGGGGTTAGGATGTCTTTTGGGGTCTTGGAATCAAAGCAGAAGGCATTTCTGTGGACTGCAAGGAAAATGGATCAATAAGTTATTTTTCTTATTTTCTTCCTCTGTCCTGCTCTACAGGGCTCTGTCAGTACCAGAAAGTATTGGTGTAGTAGACCTGCCTGACTGAACCAGATGAATTCAGGAGAGCTGAAGATTACGGCACAATTTCCTCACAGACACCTGCACAAGCGATTCTGCATTTTTCCACACAGCTCTCACAACCAGGAAGTGTGTAGGTCAGCTTGTCAGAAGGCATGCCCTTCTGACGGTTAGATTCCCCGGTGCCCCAAACCGCCTGATAGCTGATGATGTTCCCCACTTCCTCTGCATCTCTTGCTAATCGCCCTTGGGACTCACCAGCCAACCATCAGCTAGCAGCACAGGCAAGGCTCCAAACTAGACGGCTCGATGCTATGAAGGAACAACTTAGACCACCGTTCCGCCTGGTGAAATGTAATAAATACTGCTGTTGTGCATAATTATTTCTGAAGCGCCTCCAGTTAGTAATTATCTAAGTATGTTGAAAAAAGCCAACACCATAATACACTGCTCAAAAATATTAAGGGAGCACATAATCATCACAGTTCAAATCCAGCCCTCAATCAGTTGATGATTTTGATATCCAATGACCGCTTGTTACGTGATTTTGTTCTCAACGAATTACACAGTAAAGATTTTAATTTTTTATATATTTTGTTCGTCAAGACCCAAAGTGCATTTTAGGTATTCCCTAAATTTTTCTGAGAAGTGCACATTGATTCGTGAATGGTGTAACTCTGAACTATGCCGCCTGAGCTTAGTTTGACCGATGTAGCGAGCAGAACCTCAAAATATTACCCCAATACTTATATACCATGCAGTAATAAACCAAACATGGTTCGAATGAATCCTCAATCCGATCCAATGGATGATCTGCCCTGGTATTCAGGACCCGGTTTGTGAGCCCTAAGACGCGTGTGCCTTGAAGCCATTGGTCTGAATCCTCTGTGGTTGTCATGCCAACTACATCTGAGGCAGTCGGCTGGCTGAGCTGTGTAGAGTAAAAGTGGTTGCGCCGTGTGTCGTCCACAGACATGCGTGTGGAGTAGGGGAGGCCTAGATGGGTTGGCGGGGTGTCACCGATGCCGTGGTTTCCTGGTGTTGGGTGGGAGCCTTACATGGGGGGGGGCATCATTTTGGGATCCTTGAGACAACATTTGATTGGGGGCCTCACTTTATAGACTGCAGAGAGAAATATTTACAGTTTTAACTGTATTTTCTGTCAAATGTACACTTTTTTTTCTCTTCAATTTTAAAACAAATATTGTGCGGGTCTGTCATACATGCATGTCCAATATGATGATAGGATGAAGGAATGCAAAGAATCAACTGTCCAACTGATCCACTTATAATCTTTTACTAGTTGTTTAATGTAATCCGGTAGCAAACCATTAATGGCACTGATTGATTTTTATATTGGTTGATCACTGAAGGTCCAATTTGGAATCTGAGCGATATTTACCTGAAAATCAATCGTCTCTCACTATTTCCCTTTTATTACCCTCAATGTTTTTAATTCAATCTGCTGACTGAGGGATGAAATGGTACTAGCTAAAAGAAGATGCAGTCGTGTCAAAAAGTAAGTACTCCTCTTGGTAAGTTGTAATCTTCGCTTCACTAAATGTAAAGTGATATAACAAATGGCACTAAAAGCTTATACCTTCTATTGATTGATTCGTAAAAAATGCAACGCGTCTCCATTGTGTGGTAAAAGTAAGTGCCGACTTCAATAGCTGCCGTTCATTTTGTTACAATACCCAAGTTGTATTATATTCATGACTCATCTATAACCACTGGTCTTGCGTTTGTTCCATTTACCATCACGGCCTTATTTGAGACCAGAGCAGATAGAGTTTCATGATCTTTATGGAAGGTTATCAAGAGGCTATAAGGATTTTCTAATACTTTTAACCTGTTGCAGTGCACCTGAATATGAATGCAACCATTTTACATGATGGTGACAGTGGGGGTGTACTAACGGTTTTCTACTTAAGGACAGTAATTGCATTTCTTTTTTTTATCGCATGAATGGTTTTAATGTTACATTTGTTTATGTGATTTGTATTTATTTAATTGGGTTACCTTTATCAAGAAATGTGCTTGAAACTTACCTCAAATATCTATGTGTCTAATTATGTAACAGAAAATCAACTTTTCAGGGGGTGTACTGACTTTCTCACATAATTGTATGTTTACAAACATTTATTTTCTTTGCTGGCAGATTTATTTTTTGTACATAAAACCCAGCATGGTGGCAAAAGAGTACCCGAATTGATGAATGAATGGAAGTTAGCATTAAGTCAGAAAAGCAGACAGGCGGGTTGTGGCCATAATGACACAGGGTGATTCGCATATAAAACAGGAATAAATTATACGCTACGTTATCAGTATTGCACCTTGAAGTTCTTTCAGACACAAACATAAAATGGATGGTTGTCACAGTTCTGTTTTTTGCCACTCCTTGACTTTCTCAGCCCCAGTGCATTTTAAAATACTTCATAATCAGAAGAAAGCCTGTAGTCTTTTACCCTTTTTTTCCTCATATCATAATGGAGTTTTAAGCCTCCACAACATCCCTAAATACATTAACCCTGTAGGAGATCTGTTTTTTTACACAGTATGGGTGTGTTTCCCACAAGATTTGCCTTTCACCTTTTCAGCAATAATCAAACTAATTTTCAAAGTTACAGCCATTAGAAAGTAAAGCCTTTATTTGAAGATTACTTGCATTTAAACTGAAAGGAGATATTGATGAATTCAGCCCTATATGAAAACAATCTCTCTCAAAGCAACGGTATTGGCAAAGAATTTCACCATATTTTTTATAGCCCACAAGCTGTTGTTTCCAATCGGAGGCTGGTGAAACCGAGTGGGAAGAACCTAGGAAAGGATGTGGGCGGTCCCAAACACAAACTAGCAAGATCATATTGTCCAATAGGGGTGTGTTAGGTAAAGCATACACTGTGAAGCACAGGTGTTCTGATTTAAGACAGCTTCCATTCCTGTTTTTTTACATCACAGGCAAAGCTTAATATCCCAAACTTAATTCACAAAATGTATAATTTATTTGCTTTGTAGGCCAAGTTTTAGCTCAGTACGATTCCACTGCCTGACCATTTGGCTTGCTTCTACAATGATTACTGGAAATTATGATCTGATTCTTCATGCATCCGGTGTGTTTTTCTGTAGTACAATTATGAAATCGTGTAATCTGCCCTTTGTGGAGGATACGATATAGGTCAGTATTTGCCTTATTTATTTTATGCAGCCATTCTCTTGGTGAATGTACATTTGAAAGTGCAGTTTACTTGCATTTTGTTTTTATAAACACAGCTTCTTGCAAAGTAAAAAAAAAAACTTACACAGAGATATTCTGGTATACTACAAACAGCTGCTGGATTAATCAAAGGATGGAGAAACAGTCATTTATCAAAACTGAAAACAGAAGAACTGATGCACACCCATAAATAGATCATTGCTGTATTGTGGCTATTTATGGCTGCGTCAGAGCTCAACTCATTTCTCCTCCTTTTCTATGCACCTTGAGAATCTGGCTTACAACAGAAAATGAAACTATATTCATGTTTACAGTTTTAACACTGGCAAAACAAAACAGCAAAGAAGCCATTTGTGAGCTTGCCAATACATGACGAAGTGTAGCGCTTCATCACATTTGCCTCCTTATCAAACCCATCATTACCAAAACCATGATTAACATAATCGCTGCTTCTCATTAACGCTCGCCTAGAAACGATGGAGTCATTGTAGTACGTTCTGTTCTAGGCAATCTGGTTTCAATTGTCTGGATGACCCATTGCTTACGTAATGCAGCTCTTTCAACCAGTGGTTTAGGGTTAGGGTCAGGGTTAGGATCAGGGTTAGGGTTAGGGTTAGGGTTAGGATCAGGGTTAGGGTTAGGGTTAGGATCAGGGTTAAGGTTATCCCATCGGGCTGAGAGCTGGTTAAGCAAGCAGCCAGGACAGACCAGTTTAGCTGGGCGATTGATGCGGCCCTCGCGGGGGGGTTGGCTCTGAGGAACCCGGAGAACTCGACATGTCATTGTGGCTCCCAACGCAGAGAGAGTGGGACTGCGGAGCACGTGGAGCATGTGTCTTCAATGGCACTCTATTCCCTGTTTAGTGGCCCTACAGTAGCTACATCTGTACTGACTAGTACAGACTAGCAGAACGTCAAGGCTTAGCCATCCGCTGGAAGGGACTGGTGAAACCATTCAGTCCATACCGCCCGGTGATACCGGTTGTTGGTCCAAAGATCATGGACGGTAACGAGCAACGGGAAACTACTAATTAATTGATTGCATCTGTGTATAATCATTATCCTGGACAAGAATCAAAATGAATGAATTTTGGAGATTACATTTTTCACATTATGGATTTATTTGTCTGTTGATCAGTGGCCAAAACTTTATTTCATGTTGCAACAATCAAATGTCAGTCAGGCAGTAAGGTGCCAGTTGGTAGACAGAAAGCCAAATGTCTATCATAAGTAATGGGGAGGACATTTGATTAATGAGTCAGTCTCTCATTGGACCCTTCTCACAGTGATTAGACCTGGATGTTTCCGCCCATGAAAGAAAATTGTAATAATAATAATAATGTAACAATTTGATTTGTCCGACCACTAGACAGTTTTCCACCTTGCCTCAGTCAATCTTCAACAAGCTTGGGCCCAGAGAACACATCAGCGTTTCTGGATCTTGTTTATATGCTTTCTTCTTTGCATGGTATGGTTTCAACTCATATTGGTCGATGCAGATGTGTCCTCAGACAATGGTTTTTGGAAGTGTTTCTGACTTCCGGAGATTTCCACTACAGACTTCTGGCGGTTTTTATCCAGTTTCATCGGAGAGTCCGAAGATCACAGCCATCCAATACTGGTGTTTGGCCTGGTCCCCAGTCTACAGACATTTGTACAGACTGTCTATTTTTGATCCCCAAACTCTTTGCAAATCTACGTTGAGAAACGTTATTCTTAAATTGTTGCACTTGTAGAGGTTGTTGCCCACAGCCCATTAAAACATAATTAAGAGCTGTCAGTATTTACTATAGAGTGTGTGATGCACATTTACCACAGTCTCATGGCCCAACCACATCAGTAATTGCACCTGCTGTCTAACAGCTGTGCTTACTCTCTCTCTCTCTCTCACGCTGCCATTGTTTAAGTTTATAAGCATGGTTTTCACATTCTGTCAAGGAATTCCGTTTTTTTGGGGTATTCGACCTGTCTCTTCATACATCCCTGGTAGCTGGTGTGGCTGACATGTAAAACACTTTTGTTAGAGATGCGTGAAGCGTTGGAAGCTTTTTGCTCTTTTTAAGTAAAAGCAAATGATGTGGTAATCTGATGGAGAGCCACCTCTCTTGCTATAGGATGCAGTGGTGAGTGTTTAACATGTTTTCTTTGATAAAGCTTTGCTTCTACAGCGCATTAAAAGCTGTTTCTGTTGTATACTCATAAATGCTATGCGAACCTGGCAGGAAAGTTGATTGTACAATATGCTTCCTGTTGTTTAGAGTGAGGCCAGAGGCCCACTGTAGCTGTAAGTTCAATGGGTGAATATGTAGTCGCTCTACAGAAATGTGAGTGATTTACAACCTCTTTTACTTATCCCAACTCTTTCTGCGACCATGTCTCGCCAGAACAATTCCCAATGGGCTCTGGAGAATTGAAGATGTCTTCCTTTATAGCGATCCATGCCAAGCCATTCTGTTTATTTCAACATTGGACGTTCAACCAAGAAGTCAGTCCATTCAACCAGGTGACATCGTACACCTAACGCTACCTGGACTGACGACCTCAGCACCTGACTCGCCCGAGGGAATGAAATCACTGCAGAAATCCTCCAACCGTCACTCCAGACACCTTTCCGGTCCACCTTGCTACATTTTTATAGCATTCATTTAAATGTTTGATTTGTTATACTTATTAAATGTTCATATTGTTCATAAGTAATACTGATAATTACATATTGACAGAATGCACCAACAATATTTTCTGTTGGACGTAAATGACATTTGGTATCAACAATGTTGAAGAGTTTTTACAGACTACATTAAACATTTTTTGCATATTTATGTTGATATATATTTCTGAATTAAATGGCCTTATCGCTTAGAGTATTGGTATTTGTGCTAACGATGACAATAAATTGTCAATTTAAAGTTTTGAATGGTCCAAGGAAAACAACATCTATAAAAATGCACTCACTATTCTCTAACACTCCCTCACCTACAAAACCAAATCCAATGCAAGTCAATTAAGACTGGAGAGTTTTTACAATGGTTTCACTCTTTCTCTCAAATTGTAAACATTTCCACATCAGTATTGTTCATTGCCCCTACCAATACGTGTGTGTACAAACACTCTTTAGCATACGCAGCCATGGAATAACTGTTTGAGGTCTACAAAGTTACTCATCTGAGGACTGAAAATGTGCGATTTCACAAACATTGTCCTTGGATCTTTTCTCTCTATAGCCTGTGTAATCCTTCAACAACAACATAACAGGGAGAAAGTAGACATTCATGTACATGTTTGGAAAAAGGCAGGTGACTGAGGAAAGACAAAACATGTCCTGATGAGCTGCAAATAGCTTAGCGATTTTTGTATATGCAGTGGATGGCGCCATTCGTAAACCCAAACTGAGAAGATGTTACAAGGCATGGTGCATTATTTTCAAGTGATAAAAACGGATAACCAGGTACACAGAACTCTTCCTTTGCCTATTCTGTACGTCAGTAAATATATGTTTAGTAGCTACCGTTGTTTAAAACTACACTTTCGTTCGATGAGAATAGATACGCTTATAACGTAAAACTCGTTTCAATAATATTGTAGAATGTCTTTGTTCATTATAACACACCACTGACAGTGACATGAGAACTGCGCAAATGTCTTATACTAAGCTTATCTGTTAACCTCTTTGAGTCATGAGGCACAAAAAATAATGAAAATGTTAGGCTTTGTTCTGCGGCCCTATTGTCCAAGCGCATGGGCATTTGGGACTAAATCCGTTTGTTTGTTGTCTCTGCAAACTCCGTTGTTCTTGCACTTGACGGCTGCTTTAAGGTTGGCTATGGAAATCTATAGAGAGAGCGTTTCGCAGCACGTGATTTGGTTTTGTAAAGCCATGCTTCATGCTCATACGGAGAGAACTCTGGCATCGCCACAGCCGCAACTTCAGTCCACGGCAAGAGGCGCATTATATGAGAGGTCTGTCTGCAGAGGGACTGGGCGCCCATCGAGAAAGCATATAAAGTAAAACATAGTGAATGGTTAGATGCTTGGTTAATTTTTTTTTTTTTTTAAAGGTTAAATGTGTTTGGCTTAATGCTTTTGATTATCATAATGCTTTAGTCTGGTAGTGCGCGTCAATGCTGGATTAACGATTGGAAACAGTTTGGGTGGAGGGAATCTACACCTGGGCGAGAAATGTGAGGGTAAATGATTGTTGTTCTTCTATTTAATTTGCCGTTTTAAGTTTTTTAACGAAACATGCATAATTTTGTATAGTTGAATGCATTGCTGTTATTTATTAGGCTATCGTTTCTTTCATTTGATAATGCGCCATTTAACACTAAAGCCTACATCAGGCGTCAACATATGTACATAAAAGTTAACGAAGCCCATGCAATGTCATCGAACTGCATACCTTTAAATGAAAGAAAAAAAAACAGGAATGAATGTGACGGTAAGAGGTGAAGGTGAAACGTTATCCAACGTATGGCATATTCATTCTGGCTTATCGTTGACATTGTATTGGGGGGAGGGTTAACATTATTTTTAGATTTGGAACTACCTTAAAACATATAGCAAAATGTATGTCATCCTTTATAGCGGTGTAAATTGGGCAAACCGTAAGCCTTTGTGGCTACACCTAAACGTGCTCCATCCTGTGGGGACATCTAATTAAAATGAAGCGCGTTTCTCCAAGGTTACGGAAACAAGGGGGGTTTACTCTATAACACAGTCCTGTCGCGAACTCCGACTTGACCTGACGGGTTTATCTGAATCGACTGAAATGGGTTCACACTAACACGAAATAGCCCGTGTCTCATGTGTTGCATATCTAACAGAAATGTAATTGTTCTCTCCGTGTGACATGCAAGGAAACATCTAAACACCAGTCAACTCCCTTTGCTGGTGGTTACTGTTCTCTGTTAAAAGGCAGAGTAATAGGGCAGTTTCTTTGACGTCATTTTATGATAACGCAAGGCTTACAGAATTTATAATTGTTCAGTACATCTTGTATCTCAATTACAACAGCCACTTTGCTCCTTCAAGCAATGTGAGGAAAAACAAATATAAGGTTGAATTTTGGCGATGGATAATGTGATTCAAGAGTTCAACTGTGGTGAGGGAATATAAATCTGGCTGTGTTTCCTAATTTCTTATTTTCAATGTTGGCACGTTGACATGTCGACAATGATTTCTCTCATCGTTTTACAGGTTAAACAGGGATCGATCACCTTAGACTTCATTGTGCATCTATTTGGCCCAGTCATGAAGTCTGTGCTGGATGGTGTGGCAGACACTACCTTCCGGACTATAACCTCTGGACTGCAGTATCTGGGCTCCAACGATGCCAGCTACGACGATGCCACCATCAACGTCGACTTCACCAAGGGTGGACTGTCCGTCCAGAAACCCCTCTCCGCCTTCCACGGCAATTCCTTCCAAGACAAGGTGCCCGGAGACGAGGAACTCATCCTCAAAGGCGTTCCCTTCTTCCCCACCAATGCCACGGATCTGTTCGGCAACCGGAGCGGCTTCGAGGATGACGCCACCGGCATTCAGTGTGGCGAGAACTTCATGGACATGGAGTGCTTCATGATCCTGACGCCGAGCCAGCAGCTGGCGGTGGCGGTGATGTCGCTCACCCTGGGCACGTTCACGGTGCTGGAGAACCTGGTCGTGCTGTTCGTGATCCTCCAGTCCCGGTCGCTGCGCTGCCGCCCCTCCTACCACTTCATAGGAAGCCTGGCCGTGGCCGACCTGCTGGGCAGCGTCATCTTCGTCTACAGCTTCCTGGACTTCCACGTGTTCCACCGGAAAGACACGCCCAACGTGTTCCTCTTCAAGCTGGGCGGCGTCACGGCCTCGTTCACGGCCTCCGTGGGGAGCCTGTTCCTCACGGCCATCGACCGCTACATCTCCATCCACCGGCCCCTGGCCTACAGGCGCATCGTCACGCGGACCAAGGCGGTGATCGCCTTCTGCGTGATGTGGACCATCTCCATTGTCTTCGCGGTGCTCCCCCTGCTGGGCTGGAACTGCAAGCAGCTGAAGTCCGTGTGCTCGGACATCTTCCCGCTGATCGACGAGAAGTACCTGATGTTCTGGATCGGCGTGACCAGTGTCCTGGTCATCTTCATCGTGTACGCGTACATGTACATCCTGTGGAAGGCCCACCACCACGCCGTACGCATGCTGAGCCGCACCTCCCAGAAGAGCCTGGTGGTGTATTCGGCGGATGGTACCAAGGTGCAGAGCGCCAGACCCGAGCAGACACGCATGGACATCCGGCTGGCCAAGACCCTGGTCCTCATCCTGGTGGTCTTGGTCATCTGCTGGGGCCCGGTGCTCGCCATCATGGTCTATGACCTCTTCTGGAAGATGGACGACGACATCAAGACGGTGTTTGCTTTCGCCAGCATGCTCTGCCTGCTCAACTCCACGGTCAACCCCATCATATACGCCCTGAGGAGCAAGGACCTGCGGCACGCCTTCATGAGCTCGTGCCAAGCGTGCCGGGGCAGCGGGCAGCAGCTGGACAATAGTCTGGAGTCCGACTGCCAGAACCGGCACATCAACGCCCACAGGGCCGCGGAGAGCTGTGTGAAGACCACTGTGAAAATAGCCAAAGTGACCATGTCGGTCTCCACCGAGACGTCCGCTGAGGCTGTCTAGCCGGTCCTCGTTATGTTGTGTCGTGGGCTTCGGAGGGACCCTTCGTCGCGAGGAGGGTGGTGGACCTTCCACAGGATGTAATGAATTGCACCCATCAAGCTTCGGCGGCTCGTGATTTCATGGTTTTATGTTTTCGGAAGTGTGCCAGTGTAGTGTTCCAGTGCCTAAGTGCCAAATTAATTTTTTAAGGTGACCAAGAGAACGGACAGACTCAAATTGTGTTTGACTTATACGAGACTGTCATAAGACTTCTGTTGGCCATAGACTTCATGATGGTAAGACTGTAGATAGTGGAGGTGAATTCGTGAAGGCTTAGTATATTTTTGTACTGTGAATTCAGGTTCTGAAATATTGATATCTTCATTCATGGGATAAGGGGCTACTGAAGTTTTTTGATTAGAAATATGTTTTAATATGTTGTCAAGATGTCAATATTTGTACCATAAAGAAGAAATCATTAAGGCTTTGGGCGGCCAGACGAGGCATTGACTTTGTACAGTATGTACTGAGTTCAAGCTCATTTACATAAGGGTCTAACTTTAACATTTGTTCACATAAAACGGAACGTTTGATTCATAAAGCAACAGAGGATTTCTTGCTCATGTACTCTGTTTTTATACATGGCCGAGTTTATTTTTTAACAATAAACGAACTTAAAACAACTTACGAGACTTGGAATAAAGCCTACCCTGACTTTGTGTGGACAACTCCATTGACTGAGTCCTCTTTCGTAAAAGATGTTGGATGAATCTTAAAACTACGGTATTAAATTCAACAACATCAATTTGCCATTTGAAGCCTTAATGAGCTAATCTACGAGTTGTGTTAACCAAACCAAAAATCAACAATAACATTCTCTTTAAGGTACGTTCAGTTACTGACAGACTGAAACATACATACAGTTTTGCTGGCCAACAATAATCTCATCTGTCCTGCCTTTCACCTGTTTTTCTCTGCTCTTGATGTGCATTAGCTATAGTGGTATGTTTTAGATAAAAATGAATGTATACCAAACAATTGTACAGTGTTAAATACAGTGCAGTACTTAAAAGTGGTGGATACACTACTAATACCATAATAAGCATAGAAGTACATGCCGTTGATTTAATTCAGATTACTTTTAGGTGGATTTCAATTAATTCAGTGCATTTGTGAATAACCTTGCAACTTGATCAAATATTTTTCAACCGAGGCAACTGTAAACATCTCATGAAATTGTTTCAGTGTTATCATAATATATAATTTAGTACTGTTGATGAGGTTTATATATATTTTTGAGGAGATAAAAGCTACTAGAGCAGGCCTAGTTTTTGGATTAACAAAAAAAAAAACAAGATAGCCTGTCTGTTTTTTGGTTGACTTCGGTTAACTTTTTATCAAAAGCAAACATTTAATGATAACTGAGAAAATGTTGCCATGAAAGTGAAGCTGTGTTGCGTTTTATGGAAAATTTACCTCTTACAAGTGTTGATGAAAATGTAATTTTCCATTAGATTATATAGGACATTAAATCTAGAACTATCACTTAGTTAGCACAATTGTTCTATAGACATTTATCTTGATGTTAAACTACTACTGACAGCTCTTTATCAGTATGCTTTGAGTGTTGGAGATCTAATGTCAACTGTCAAGTGGCTTTTGTACAGTGGTGGCATCTAAGGAGTGTCTGTGGAGAAAAAAAAATGTGGGATTGCAATGTAATGTTTTCAAGCTTTTGAATAAAGTCACAGCTGGTTATCATGTCTGCTGCCTGTGTTCCTAATTATTTGATGAATAGCTGTAGGTTTCTTCAGTCTACAAAAAAGACAAAACCATCCCAAATCAAGACATTTAATAAACACATTAACTGCAGTCTAAAATAATTTATCCAAAATTCCTGTTTAAATCCTCCCTTTCTTTCAGTTACTTTCTTAAAAAGGTGCTAGATCTCTATGTCAAACGTGTATGATCGTACAGAGCCATTTAACGGTCAGAGCCATGCACCTGTGTCACATCTGTTATAATGCTGTCTCAACAAGGCTAGTGTGAACGCGGAATCTAATTACTTCAGAAGCAGAATAGAGGCAGTGATTTCTAAAGCATTCTCGCCCTCTAGTGGATGACATATAACACTGGCCTTACATCCACACACAACAGACATTCTCTAAAAACGTTTTATTGTCTACACATGAAAGGCCTAAGAGCAATTTTAATCTAAAATTGTAATCTAAACCCAATCCCAAATCCTACCCCCTAGGCACAAACGTGAGAAGGTTGGACCAGTGTTAGATCTGCCCTTTAGAGTGAGATGAAGTTTGTATTAAAATGCACCACCCAATTAAAAAGTGGATGCCTTCAATGGCAATGGCATTTCTTTCACAAGGGAGTTTAGGATGATATTGTGATCTGTGCAGTGCTCAATGCAATGTGGAAATTAGGGGACCCCTGGTCCACTACCAGAGTACAAAAGGACAAGGCAACCCTGTCCAACATCTAACCAACTCCTGGTGGCACCGAGCCAATATAAGACTCCCACTGTGGGAACACGGCCATTAACGAACAGCGTTTTTCAAATTTTTTAAATCGTCTGAAATTATTGGGGCATTTAAATTTGGTGGGCGCTTTGGCATTCACGGCTCAAGGGAATGTAGTTCCAAACCCGTAACTATTGCATTTAAACGGTTGAAAGCTGTTTTTACCAGCACTACATTTACCTGCACGACAGTTGCTTTTGCGCATGCCCATTAGCTCAAAATTTGAAATTCACGTTGTTTTTACGCCATGTTGGTTGTCATCAAGGAAGTAATTTGACGACGACGTTGAAAGAAGGAGATACTCGTCTTTAATCTACTATCATCTGGTTTAATACTAGAATTCGCCTTAAATAATTGATAGGCTTAATATCGTCTAACAGTAGACCACAACAGGGACTGGGTTGTGGATGCTTTTATGTTTCCGAAAGACAAAAAACTAAGCCATTTGTTCCAACCTGAATTTTCCCTTGAGCGTACGTAATACTTAGAAGCCAGCGGTGGGGCCCGTTCACAGGAACTCTGTTTATTGTATCCTCTCATAGCGAAAACGACAACTTTAACTTGTTATTATAGTGATAGAATATTGTTAACGGAATGGCTTGTGGAGCTACTTTGAAAAGGACTATGGATTTTGATCCATTGATGAACCAGGCGTCCCCCAAAAGGAGGAGATGCGCCCCTATGTCGCCAGCAGCCTCCACCTCATCACCCCAGAAATATCTGCGTATGGAGCCCTCACCATTTGGAGAAGTGTCGTCCAGACTCACAACTGGTTAGACATTTTTTTGTACTAGACGTGAGACTTGTGTGAATTCATTAATTGTATTTGTTCTTAGGGCACCTCTGTGTGAATCAACGAAATTGCGACATACAATAAGCTGGCTAAGCAAGCTTGGCTAACTAGCCAAAGTTAACGTTACCCGATTATAAACGAGCTCCCGCTAGCTAGCGACAGTACTTGTCTGAAAGCGTTATTGCGGATTTTGGCTTCGAGACCTGTGACTTCGATAGCTAACTAACATCAGCTGTTCGTAGTCCAAGTTCCAATACACATTTAACCCTCGTTAAGTTAGTTGTTAGAACGGCTGACGTTGTGGCTCATGATGAACTTAGCCGTAAGATGCTTATGAGGAGCCGGGCCCTGGAATGTTGTTTTGATTGACTAGCTTGCTAACTTACCGCGGTTGCAGTTCAACGTAG
This sequence comes from Novumbra hubbsi, assembly GCA_016801125.1. Classification (NCBI taxonomy): domain Eukaryota; kingdom Metazoa; phylum Chordata; class Actinopteri; order Esociformes; family Umbridae; genus Novumbra; species Novumbra hubbsi. The sequence continues at coordinate 50,777 of JACXGK010000434.1, forward strand.
TAACAAAGCTAGCTTGGTACCGATTCGTCTGATGCCCACTCAACCAGCAAAAAAATGTATTCCTTTTTGAAACCATAGGTTGTAATTATGTTAATTGACACTCCCTATTTGGCTCAAATGTGAATTGGAACTGGCCTTGCTGTAGAGATGTTTGTTTGGCTTGCCGGTTTGCTAGGATGACTTTAAGACGTTATCGGCATTTCGGGCTAAACCTGAACTAAGTTCTTATTAAGGTGAATTAGTATTAAAGTAGGACTATGTGTACTTTGTACATAGAACTATGAAAATGCCTCTATTCAATTATTAGCAATAGTGGAATAGGGGTGTTTCACAACATTACCTCACCAGAAATGTTCAGACTACACAAAAGCACATCTTACGTTGCAGAATTTATAATTGTCCACAGTAGCCACAACGGCTTGGGTTGTCAAATGAGAAGTGGCGCCCTACCTCTTCTAATTGTGTCACTCAGACATGCCATCATCTCCCAAAGAAGCAATGGTGGACAGTGGCAAGCAAAATCCCTCTATTTTCCTGATGGCCTAAATTCTACACACCTCACTCAATTGCTGTTCAAGTGAGAACATTAGCATTGAAGCGTGTCTTTGTTGCATATTTACAATTTACTTTCACTCCTTGACCAAAAGTGAAAGTAAGGCGGGTGGATTAAGTACACTGGTGCTGAAATTCAACGGTCATTCATGGGGAAGGAGCAAATGAGCTCCTACACATTATGGGGATTATTCACTGCTCCACTATTTGTCTATAAATGCCTGTTAATAGGGTGTTACATGGTTTCAGACTGAGACTGATTTGAGTGACATTGTTTTATTGGTCTGTTCAGTGCAGACTTAACAAATGAATCAACTGTTTGTCAAGTGCAAATTATTCTGGTCTAGATATGCATCTCTGTTCTTCTGTTGGGTTTTGCAAGTAGCCTGTGTGAGCGACTTTCTTGTTTTCACCTTCAGTGCCTATAACAACAGTATCCTGTTGGCACGCAAAAGCAATCTTAAATGGCTGTTTATTGCCCTGTGCAATGAGAATTCTCCGAATTGAGGTGTGGGAAGTACAGGTAGGACCAAGAAAACTGAGTTGGCAAGGACACTTAGTTCATGGCAAAACTCAACAAGGCATAAAATGTTGCAGTTTACAAAATTGAAATCCAAGATCATTCTACAGAAAAGATAGGCTCTCTAAATACAGATTATTTATGTGTTTAAAACAAACAATTGTGCAGGAATTCATAGCAATTTCAGTGATAATTTTTTTGGGTCACCTGAAGCAACAAATAATTTGTGATCTCATGAAGGCAAAGCACACTAGTGAGCCCCTGAGAATCTATAGAAACTATTATTGCCCTGGATTTGTAAAGCCTTCCTTTGTGGGTGAGAACAGGCCCACTGTCAATCTGTAGTCTTTACAAACCCAGAAGACTTGTCAACCTGGTCACTATACATTTTTGTGGGCACTAGAACACGTTGATACAAAACCAGTGGCTGTAGCAAACAAGGACAACTGTGTATACCGGCCACTAATGTGCTGGAGCTTTCAGAGAAACAAAGAGGCTGCATTGAATGCTACATGGCTGTTTATTTTCAGATAAAACAGTGGGATTAAAAAATCTATTGTTTGAACTTTCCAGGGGTGATATTAAATAAATACTGCCGTTGTGCTTAATTATGTCTGAAGTGCCCCCAGTTAGTAATTAAGTAAGAAGGCATAAAATAGACTGCTCATAAAAATTAAGGGAACATGTAATCAACACAGTATAACACCAAGTCAATTTTACTTTAACTAGGGAAATCTGTCCAGTTAGGAAGCAAAATCGATTGTAAATAAATGTTGCCTGTTTTGGTACAAATTAGTGACAGCAGGTGCACTGTAGAAGCAACATCAAGACCCCCCCCCACCCCCAAGGAATGGTTTTGCAGGTGGTGGCCACAGACAATTGCTCTCTCTTATTCTTCCTTCCTGATTCTTCTCCAGTTTTGCTAGTGTCTATGTCTCTTCTGGTAGCATGAGGTGGTACCAGCAGCCCATTCAGGTTTCACCGGCAGTCCAACTTTTTAAATGACCCTAAACTAATCTGGTCATGGTTCTCCCTTCCAGAGCAAATCCTGAACAACATCAAGCAGGAATACAAGCGGATGCAGAAACGACGGCACCTGGAGAACAGCTTTCTGCAGACGGATGGATGTGGTTCCTTGGAATCGCAAGCCCATGGCTCCGTCATTAGTGGGTCCAGTCTGCCATGTATGTCAGTCGTTCCTGTTCGCCCGTGGGGCCCATCAGGTCGTTGACTGGTGTTCACTTGACAAACTCTCGTGATTCCCTTCTCTATACAGGTAACTCCTCTGGTGCCCTCTCCCCATCTAGGAAAGAGCAGCCTCTGTTTACCTTGAAACAGGTCGGGATGATCTGTGAACGACTACTTAAAGAACGAGAAGAGAAGATACGAGAAGAGTATGATGAAATATTGACAACCAAACTAGCAGGTGCGTTAGAGGAACTGTTCCTTTGAACTCGTGGTAGAAGATTTAGCTCTTTTCCGTTCTCAGTTCATACAGATCAGTTCATTTCTCCTAATCCTTACGTCTTGTTGCAGAGCAATATGATGCTTTTGTCAAGTTCACTCATGATCAGCTAATGCGAAGATTTGGAGAGCAACCTGCTAGCTGTGAGTAACAAACTTTTCACTTATGACACTGAGCTTTTTTTCTGTCAGTGGGCCCGCTTTCATAAACATCCTTGTCGTTTTTGTATCAAGCTTGATGCATTGTGAACTTGTTCCCTATATGTGTTTTCACAACTGCTCTCTCTTTCTCTACAGATGTTTCCTGAGTGAAACCCTGTGTTTGGAATACCAGTTTCCCATTTATTCTTGCTGAAAAGTGCCCCAGCTGATTCTGCCAACCATATTCTCCAGAGACTCAGTGGGTCTAGTTGGACTTGTAGCAGTGCCATATCTCTCCTCTAGGCACTTGCCGTCTCAAGCTTCTGTCCTTGGCAACATTTGTTCCTTTCAGCAACTGGTATTTGGGCCCGGGTCCCAAATGGCAGTCTATTCCCTGTTCAATACTCTGCTTTTGACCAGAACCAATTTGGTGAAATGGTGTATACCGCACAGTGTACTACACAGGGAATATGGTGTCATTTATTTATTTTTTGAAGCTTTGGGAGTGCTTCCTGCCGTCAACACGTATACAGACCTCCGTCACCTGTATCCCGGTTTTATTTGCTGTATTGATATTTACTAGGCTTTTTTTTTTCTTCTCTGATGCCTTTTATTAAGTGACCTGCTGTTCCCAGATGGGCCGGCCTCGTTTCCAGGTGGGCCGGCCTCGTTTCCAGGTGGGCCGGCCTCGTCCCCGGGACTGGCCCCAGGAGTGCCGGCCTTGTCCCCCGGTGGGCCGGCCTTGTCCCCCGGTGGGCCGGCCTTGTCCCCCGGTGGGCCGGGACTGGCCCCAGGTGGGCCGGGACTGGCCCCAGGTGGGCCGGGACTGGCCCCAGGTGGGCCGGGACTGGCCCCAGGTGGGCCGGGACTGGCCCCAGGTGGGCCGGGACTGGCCCCAGGTGGGCCGGGACTGGCCCCAGGTGGGCCGGGACTGGCCCCAGGACTGTTCTTGCCCTTGCCAGCTGCTTTGCCATCCTTGTCAAGCCGAGACAGGTGACAAGGAGTTGGGAATGAAGCCCTAACCTCCTGGCTATGACTGCCACAAAACATTAGCATTTTTTGGGGTTCCATGAATATGCTTTTTTAACTTTTTTAAAGATTCCACAGCAAATCAGTGTGTATCTTTTTGAGGGATAGGTGGTCAGTTCAAAGAACAAGGATAAATCACTGAAAATCCTGGACTTGAGATGACATCCTGGCGTTTTGGTTATAGTTAGATTCTACTTGTGTAAAGGAGCTTTGTAAAAATTTTTTAGTTTTAGCTTTTGTTGGTTACCCTTTTTGTTTTATCTCTATTTGATTTAATTGAACTGTTTTTTCTTTAATTGGCTATGTAGATGAATGGACCTGGTTTTGGGGAAAGCTAATTAATAAAAGGTTTACATTAAAGGGTCATCCAGTTTGACATTGTGGTCTTTTTCAAAGGACAAAATCTTAAGTATGTCTATTTTATTTAGCTTCTTTATGTATCCATGTTTCACATCCGTGGCCTGGTTGCCAGGGGTTGAAATTCCACTCAGTGTTCTGTTTCATGCCGAAGAGACTGTCCTTTGTCTCATGCCAAAGACAAGACAGTCAGTGGAATGTTATTTTTAAAAAGCTGACTGAGTTATTGTGTATAGTTCAGGTTCCTGTGTTTAGGTGAGTTTTGCACCTGGTAAAAGTGGAATACGTCCATTTTAGAACCAGGCTGCCTCTGGGGTGTGAGCTGAGTACTGAAATGTAATGGTGGATGGGATCTATTTTAGAACCAGGCTGTCTCTGGGGTGCGAGCTGAGTACTCACATTTTGGCAGATGGGTGAAGTCGGCCCAGACGTGAAGTGACGTGCTTCCTGTTTAGCGTTCTTGCACTTTGGTCAAATTACTCGGCGGTCGCAAGGTTGACCGTGTATTTGTTTTCCAGTTTTTAAATTCATTATTAACAACCCGGAAGAATTGTTCTTGGTTTAGCGCTTGCTGTATAATTTGAAGAGAACATTTTCACTCCACAGGATTTCAACAGGTTTTAGGTCTGGACTGCTGGCCATTTCAGACCAGTCTATCGGTCTTCCTGGCAGGGGTGTAGGGACGTGGGGGTGGGGGTAATTGTATGGTGGATGTAGGAACAGCAAGTTCTTAGGGATGGACCTGTAACCTTGAGAGTGGACATAATCTTGTCTCCATGCTCCGTGTACCCATTGTGACTTAACAGGAGAATGAGTAATTTTCTCCATTGACGTCACCTGGTAAGTGTCAGAGTGCAAGAGGCTGCAAGGTCTCAAAATACTATAAAAGGAAATGGGACAGTACTGTAGTATTGTTGTTGGAACATATCTGATGGAAGCATATTTGGAATGTTTTGTCATAAGACAGACTACACACAGGTCTGGCTACACGAGCCATCAGTGAGATTTGTGTTTACTTATTTGTATACTTTTTTATTATTATTATGTTGACGTCAGAGTTGGTTGTTTCTTCCATGCTTGTTTGTTTACCGTTCTTGTGAGGCAGGTTTGCCAGGATTGTTCTCGCGCTTCCGGGCTTCCCCTGGTAACCCCCGTGTTTCACGTCACTACGCTGTGAACTGGGAACTCCCTCAGGCCAAGTCTGCAGAAATTCAGATTTACGAAAAGGTTGCATAAAGGGCTCAAAATGAATGTCTGCGGGAGAGCCCTAAGCCTTTACTGATTTAGCGAGAACGCGCTTCGAACGCTTGACACTGGGCAGTTTGTATTATTGAAGCAAGAGCAATAGAAACAAATCCTGCAATACAAATCAAGTAAGACCATTTCGTCAAAACAAAATATGTACAAGTAAAACAATGTTTAAACACAAACATGATGGCAAATCAGTTGACAAGTGTTTACATTTAGGTTATGAAGGGGAATCGAATTCGAAGAGAGTTTAAGCAGCAGCGCCGAAGCTCAAATTGAACGCGCCCGCGCTTGGCTATGACGTAGTCGGCGAATACATTTTGATTGGATAAAACTTGAGTCTTGAGTTCAAAGATCACTTAAGCCGGAAATTGCTTTTTGAATGTCAATAGTGGCAAAAGCATGAAATTACATGAATGCAATGTGGACTACTCGGTTTTAACAATTCTTTACCATTTATTGTAACACAGAGCTTGAACACATGGCTTGTTTTTTCAGAAGAAGAATTGCATCGAAGGTATCGTGAACTATGTTCTATTTTAATATTAACGCTAGCTAGCCAACTTTGTTTCCCAGCTTTGCATACTAGCATATAGTACCTAGTTCAATTATCTGATATTCCTTGAAATATTAATTGGCCTCCAAAGGCAATTCGAATTAACAGTCGTGCATTCAGAATGGGGCTTGGACATTTTTAACTAGGTAATCATGACTTAAGAAATTGTTATTTGATTTAATAGTGTGTATTGAATACTTCGAAAACCGTTATTTGATCTCTCCTGGTGTAGCTTTCTAGGTGTTTGGAGCAGTCGGAAGATACTTTAATTTCAGCTCTATGTGCAATCCCAGTCTCCAAAAAACAGTTAAGTGTTTGTGAGGGAGTGGGTGGGTTCTGCTGAATGAAATGTAATTTCACTCAATCAAAAACATGATTACCGAATTTATACACGTACTAAACAGTAGAACAGAAACCCTACTCTACAATCATTAACGGTAAAAAACAAATCATTTTCTGTTGGCATATCTGCCCGTAAGGCAGAAATTATTTAATTGTCTGCTTCAGTGTTGGAGTTTCATTTCAATAAATTTGAAGCCTAGCTTGTGTTTTGCCATCGTTTTTTGAAAATTGTTACTCTACAGGCAATCCCCCGATTTCCGTTTGTCAGTCAAATCTTTGCTGTCGAAAGGGCTCCTGTCAGATAATGGAGACCTTGAGGCACAAACCAAGGCTCTGGCCAGTCAGGTGAGGCGCCTAATATGTCAGACTCCACAATGCCAAGGAAGAACTGGGAAAGTTTCCACACAAGCCAGAATGTTGTATAACATTATTTTTAGTTTTGTCAGAGTGGTAATGAGCCAATACATTTTAATCGTCATGCACCGAGACTTGTATTTTCAATTTAGTGGTACTTTCCTTTATTACCACAGGCGGACCAATGAGTCTTTTCAAATAGAACTGTATGTAACATTCTGATGCTATTTCCTCATGTCTTTCTGTTTAAACGTGGCTATGTGGTACACAACAGGTATGGCATTGCCGCATTTGGGACGAGTGGGGACGCTAGCATTGAAATGGGTGTTGTGGTTTAGTTTGTGGAGGAAGAACTTATTCAGTGAGTATATTTTACTGTCAGAGTTATAGAGCATTGTATTTCTTTTTCAGTTACAGCAAGATGATGTGGTAAAAGAGATATTTGCTGGACGGGGACTGATTCAATTTACTGTTAGTCGGACTCAATTGGTGCAGGTGAATATTCTCCTTTCTTGCTCTTAATTATGACCATGGGCAGTTAAAACAAAGCAGACATGCACCTTTTAGCCAATGTTTTGTAAAAAAGAAAATCTTTATGCGTATAGAAGGAAAATTGAATGTAACTGTTTTTTTTGTTCTGTTATTTCAGAAAGTCTTGGAGCAGGTACGCAAAGAACGTCACAGATATGGGATGCAAAGTGAACTTTTCAGAGGTCTCAAGGAAGGAACAACAGTGGTTGAGTTTAGGTAAGTTAGTAAAACATGTTCTTCTTAAACGCCAGAGTGGACCGTGGTATAGTCATTATGCAAACAGCTTGTTTTGCTCATTCCAAATTGGTGCTATTTAATTGAGCTCTGTGAACTAAGCAGGCCACAAAACCATCACTTGAGACTGTGGTTTCATGACGCTACTCCCACAACCAAAGTATTTGCTGTCATATTCCTGCTGGGATAAGGGAGCATTTCTTAGCCAGCAACTGGCATTGAACGTGCATTTGCTCGACCTAACACAAAGAATTGCTGAGAGTAGTTCTTTGTGTTAACATTAAGAGTGCAACAAGACCAGGCCAACAAAGTGGCCCGATCTAACATTGCTGAATGCCTGTCTGTTAAGCACTGCCCAAGTTACTCACTGATATTACAGAGTTGTCCTTTTTTGTAAAGATGTCAGTGTACCCAATAAACTGGCATCTGACTAGATTAGTGAAGTATTTTAAGAGACTAGATTAATTTCACAGCATTTTTCTAACTATCCCTTTTTCTTACAGTTCTCCAAATATTGCCAAAAAGTTTCATGCTGGACATCTGCGTTCAACCATTATTGGTGAGACCCAGTTGAAGTTCTTTAACATTCCAGCAGAGGGCAGCATTTATTTGATATTGTATTTTACTGTATGTTTAATTCAGAATTCAGGTTTCTGTTATTGTATCCATGATTTGACTGAAAAATACACTGTCCTTCTTAGGTAACTTCATCGCCAACCTGAAGGAATCATTGGGAAATAATGTAATCCGAGTGAATTACCTGGGAGATTGGGGGATGCAGTTTGGTAACTTTTAAAAGCGAATTACAAAGAATTAAACTAAGAAGCTTATTTTTTTAAATAATACTGTGATAAGATTAACTGTCCATTATACAGGTCTGCTAGGAGCTGGTTTTCAGAGCTTTGGGTGTCAGGAGAAGCTGAAAATGAATCCCCTACAGCATTTGTTTGACGTAAGTTTAGAGAATTGGGGATTTCTCTAGGTTTAAACAGCTCTCTCGGGACGTTTAGCCGTCTGCCCTTACACACACGCGTGTGTCCTGCAGGTATACGTCCAGGTAAACAGGGAAGCGGAGACCGATGAGGCCGTTGGACGGGCGGGCCGAGAGTTCTTCAGACGGCTGGAACAACATGAACAACACGCTGTGGCTCTGTGGAGACAGTTTAGAGAGATCACCGTGTCCGAGTACCAGAAGGTCTACAAGGTGCTGCTCTGCATGTCCCGGGTTTTCTAGCCAAGCGGCGGCCGTAGCGTTCCAGTCTCCTGTGTTCGGAATGTATCCGTCACGAGAATGTACTGTTTTTACGGAGAATGTGTTTGTTATGGCTGGGGAGATTGTAAAAACATGTGTTTGTCATCGGATGTGTGTTTCGGTTCCTCCGTAGCGTTTAGGGGTACGCTTTGACGTCTATTCTGGGGAGTCGTTCCACCAAGAACAAGCCCAGGAGGTGGTGCATAGCTTGCAGGCACAAGGCCTGCTGAAAACAACAGAGTATGTCACAACAGCAATCATCCTTAATCCTTGTTTGGTTGTCAGGAACCAAGCTGATTAGTTATGCGTGGCATGGGTTATCTACATGGAAGGATCTACAAGATCTAGATTCACATACTTGTGGTATTTAAAATACACAGCCCAAATAACAATGACTAATCTTTTTTGTTCAAATACCATATTTATTACCTGGGTTCAATGTATCAGTATTTGAGTCAATGTATTTAAAAAAATTTAAATGTAAATTTACAAATACAACTATTATTTAAAAGTAATTGAGAAACATGAAATGGTATTTGTTCCAGCTTGTTCAATAATTGGAATTCATGAGCAAGTAACAGTGATAATGTACTCAATGTAGAGTAAAATTGTGCATTTAACTGTTATCAGGAAAGGAACTGGTGTGGTGGATTTATCTCCATCTGGGGACATGTCTAGCTACTCTACATTACTGCGCAGTGACGGGACATCACTCTATATCACCAGGTCTGTTGAGATATTTTAAGGATATATTAAGGATAAGTATATATTAATGTCTTGATATTAGTCAAATATTTATTTTGATTTCAAAATGGAAGCGAACAATGGAAATAAAAATAATGTTGTCACAGTTGGTCTTTTCTCTGATTTAAATTTATTCTTTAGAATATTCCGGCTTACGTATTGATTGACTGCTAGCGGTTGCCAAACGAGTCAGTAAGCACACAGTGAATGTTTGACATGTTTAATTTATAATTGATATGAACACGCAGATGTGGACTGTTAGCAAATATAACACACCCGTTTCCACCATGTTGTATCAGACATGGCTGCTGGCTTTTCTTAACCAGGATACAGATGACTTGGGCATGATTTTGTGTTGATAGTCTTTTTTTAATTTTTTATGTGTTTCAGAGATCTTGCTGCGGCCATAAATCGAAAGGAAACGTACAATTTTGATGAGATGATCTACGTGGTAAGCAACAAGGCTGTATCACACTTAAAGCCCTCTCCAAATAATCCACTAAACAAATCAATAATGTGTGTCATTTCATATGTCTGTTTCTTTCTGTAGACCGACAAGAGTCAAGGCATTCATTTCCAGCAATTTTTTAGGATTCTTCAGGCCATGGGACACTCGTGGGCTGAGCGGTAAACCCTGCGTACACAGCTTTCACATACAATACAAACCCAGTTTGTTGTATTCCGGGGGGACTGTCGGGTTTCAGTATCTACATGTGTCTGTATCCAGGTGCCGGCACGTGCCTTTTGGCCTGGTACAGGGAATGAGGACGAGGCTGGGTGAGGTGGTGTTCCTGGATGATGTCCTGGATGAAGCCCGGGCCCGGATGCTGAGGAACATGAGCCAGGCCAAGAGTAAGGACAGGTCAACCTGAGGTTCGCTAACAAAGGGCCGGCCTTAAGCATGAGTGACACGGTTGGCTAGGGAATCCCGACCGGCATGGGAGAATCCCCCAAAAGGCTAGAGCTGGCACCGCACCAACCAAACACTGCTTTTTTGTAAAAACCCAGTTTCCAAACATGAAATGCTTGGGTTTCACCCCCACTTTCTATGTGGCGATGTACTTCTAGTGAGTGCCTTTAAGCAGGGACAGTTGATCGGCCTAGGGGTGTAGTCCGTGTTAGTCAGATAAAGGACTTAAGTCACGTTCTCTCTTCAGCGACCAAGCAGATGGATGACCCAGAGGACACAGCGGAGAAAGTCGGAATCAGCGCTCTGATAATTCAGGTGAACCAATTTGACAGTGATTAGATGTTTTTGGGGTTTTCATGCATTCACATGAGGATGTTTTGTGATCATGTGTATATATATATTTGTTTTTGCTGTAATTTGACCAGGTAGCTAAACCAACATGTTTTTATTTGGGTTAGCTGTCTTCTCTAGATATACTATATTGATTTTTACACCTAAATCTACAAGGCTCTTTTAACCTTTTCCGGTTAAAGCAAAAGCAAATCTCCTTATGCCTTTAAGGCATTCTTCTAAAAAAAGGTGGGTAAACTCATGAAACGGGTAAAAACTGTTTAAATACATTTATACCCTGCTACACCCATGTGTTTTTTTTTTTTTTTTAATCCATAGTCATCATGATGCATTATTCCATTGTCGTTAGTCAGGCTTATGATGTAGGAGTCATATTTCATACACAGGAAAAGAATGCTGAGAGCATTATAATCTTCACATGCGTGCAAGTAACATGTTTTTACCGGTCCGGTATATTCAGGCCTGATTATAACGCTCTAGGCTAGATGATATTTATTAACCGCTGTCCTAGTTAGAACTAGAATAACAGCATGTCAACACAGTGTTCAATGCCCAAAACCAATTAAGTTGTCTTTACTAATCCAGTTGTGAGACACTCAGACGCCTACAATTGTTATTCATTTAATTCATCTTTACTTATCTTATCAAACATTCGGTTGTCTCTTGCAATTCTTTAGATTTCTGTGATTGTGGCCTTGCCTTGTTTGCAACCTTTTTTAGAACCGGTGTGTGAGATTTTGCCAATTGTTCTGGTTTTGCCTCCACCAAACCCAAGGGCATTGTCAGAAATACACATTAGTAGAGGAGTAAAATCTGCGCTGCCTGTCTAAACTCTGCTTGCTTTATGGCCGGGAATGATCTTGCGCTGTCTTTCCGGTCAGGATTTTAAAGGGCCCCTGTTGTCGGACTACAAGTTTGACTGGGACAAGATACTCCAGGCTCAGGGTGACACTGGGGTGTTCCTTCAGTACACACATGCCAGGTTGTGCAGGTGAGTGAGGAGGAAGCTTTCATCATTCCAAGCCAGTATTATGGAAGGCCTTTACAATACAGGAACTTACTGCATGTGCTTGCTCAGCTCAACCAATGTGCTTTCAGTTTGGAACGTCGGCATGGAGATGGAGAAGGTACAGTTGACCCATCACTTCTACTAGATCAAAGGAGTGTTTCAATACTGCAGCACCTCCTTCGGTAAGCCGGGGGGGGGCAGTAATAGCAGTGTCAATATTAAATTTGCTAATTGGGCGATGGAAACTTGAAACTCTCCTGCAACCGACTTCCATCTGCCAATGTTCAAAGTCAATGAGCTAAAGAAATGACAACAAAAAAAGCCTTAAGTTGTTTTAATTGTAAAATGTGTAAATGTAAATCATGCTTACTACCCAACACGTTGTTCATATTAGTCATTTCTGCTCTTCTGTGTTTTTAAAAGAACTATTGCCTGCCTGAATAAGTGCCAGAAAACACTTGATCTAAACTGCTCTCATTCCTGCCGAATGTTCCTGCGTCACCCGGAATGTGAACTGCCTGGGTGTTGTATTGATATGAAGAAAAACCTGTTTTGATTTGTGGCAACGTGCCCATTTATTTATTTATTTTTAGCTATGATGAAGTCATATATCAATCAACGCGTGACCTACAGCCGAAACATCTCGTCAACTTCCTTATGACCCTGAGGTACTGAGCCGGATGTTCGTGTTTAAAGTCTAGTCACTACATACCGTTTATTCTATGATCGTTACTAACCCTGTACTGGGTTTGTGTTCCTGCTTGGCAAGTCACCTGGTTGCCTCAGCGCTCAGAGACCTGCCCGTGAAAGGAAGCCCTCAAGCTGTCGCACAGGTAATCCCAACTGATTATAGGCTGGTAGGCCTATTGCAAGGTACTTAAGATCTGTGTACACAAGATAAGCCTGATTCTGTTTACCATTCTGATACCAAGTTTGTTTATCCTTGTGAACAGGCTAGGCTGCAGCTCTTCAGTTGTGTCTGCACCGTGTTAGCCAATGGGATGAGAATATTGGGCATTACACCAGTTGAGAAAATGTGAACTTTCACCGCCAGATTGATCAAGTTTTGATGTCATGTAAATAAATCTAATAATTCTTTGGGTTCTTTACTGGATAATGAATTGGCCAAATATCCTTGAGAAACCTCTTTCCCTCATGAACTCTGCAGCTATCACACCACTCGTCTTTAAATTACAGAGCATACTGAACAGGCATAAACAATTTGGTACGTTTAGACATTGATCACTTTAATACCCTGTATTACAAGGAAAATACAATACAAAGACATCAGTATGACGATAAACAATTAAACTTTAAAAAAAAGAAAAACATTAACATAATTGCATCCTCCTGGTTCCCTGCTAGACAAGCTCCTACCAGCTGTGTATAATACTTGGTTTAAATATGTGAATACTTGATTGACAGTTAAACACCAACACAGCCATTATGCCTCATCTTAAATTCAACACTATTTAAAAGTTCCTTCTCCAGCATTGAACAATGGTTAACCTTTATTCTCTGAGGTACCTTGGCAAAAATTGCTTTCTTTTAAAAATAAGTACTGCAGTGTAAAAATGGGTCTCGTGGCAAAGTCCAGCAAAGACCTCCAATAATACTAATCAACTGTTCAGTTCTTCCAGACTCAGGCCTCAAATGGTAATGAGTTTCTGCCTAGCCTCCTTGTCTGCTCTTGGAAGCTGGGTGGTGTCTTGTTTCGGAAGTCCATAAAGGTATATTGAAACACACACCAGCATCGCTCCACTGGCAAAGCTAAATGCTGCAATGGAAAGGAAAAACGGTTAATGGAAGCCTGCTGTAAAACGCATCGGTTCACTCCCAGCATAGAATATTGGTAAGATTCTACTGTTCTGAGAAAATAGCAAAACAAGGTACTGCACCTAGTTTCAGTATTGCCCAGAACGTTACAAAGGGTTGTACAGTAGCTTAATAGTATCTGCATCGAAAGACACAAATGACACGCACTTATCTGAAGTCCAAACAGTGCGACAGATGCAACTGTTGAGAGAACAATGGCGGCTGCAGCAGAGAAACCTTTCATAATGTTGTCCGTATACTTCACCACCACCGACGTGTACAAGCCTCCCACGCTGGCCAGAACTGGGGAAATGGTTAAGAAGGAATGTAATTTGTCAGATAGCCTAACACACCTCTGATTGAAATGTTGCCCTACCACTCCCACACTTGACAGACGTAATCAATGTATCATCGAAGTCTTCCATTGGAATCACATGTGAGTGCATGGGGAAGGCAAGACCATGTACCCCTTGGGGTCCCCAGGACCAGGATTGGGAAACACCAACCTAGCAAACTGGCTTGGCTGACACCTTATTTTGTCGTCCTTTTCCTTTGCTGTGGGTTGTACCAGTCAGCCTAAGTGGCTAGAGCCTGGGTCCAATAACTTAAAGATTGCTAGTTTGAATCTATGTCAATGTGTCCTCCACTGAGGGAGGTGTGTGTGCATGCTACAGCCCTTGAATATAGTTAACTCTCAAGATGCTGTAGTCGGTTACTGCAGAATTCATAACATAAGTTTAAAAAGTAATCCAAAATTTGTGCGTGTACCAAGCTATGCAGTGTACTCACAGACCACGAAGCACACCCAAGGCGTGTAACCATAGAAGAAGCCTTTTTCCAGGACCTGCGCTCCATCCGTCATATAAACCCCCATGAGAGTGACCACGATACCAGACAGGTACATCTGGATGTTCCGCACCCACAGGGACGTGTCGGAGCTCTTCAGGACCTTTTCAAAGTACACGCCTGTTCAAAAGCAGGGAGACATCAGCGTGTGAAACCTCTGCATTAATCCTGTGTAGTCCAACTTCACCAACCCCGCATCACCAGTTTGGGTGGTGCTCACAGTGGTGAACTGCACCACATTCTGTAGAAAGTGTACAGCTGCTTTAATTTATGGTACATTACTTTATGGGCAGGAAGCTTGGTGGCACACACAAACACACACACACACACACACACACACACAATGTCCCATAAATGATCTCCCAGCAGGAAGGAATACCGGAATACCTACCGGCCAGCTGTTCCAAAGAAACCATGCTGACCTTGTGCAAATATTTAGTTAACAGCTTGGAGATCATTTGACTTCACTGTAAGAACTCATATCCCTGCGTCCAGTTAAACTTACAGTATTCATACCCAGTGGCAATCTTCACTCGGTATAGACAATTTAATTGGAAAAGCTGTAATGTACACTCAGATCGTCTGCAACTAAACTCCAAATAGTTTCTGAGTAAAACGCATGACATTCCATAGGAGAACCTCGGACAGCGTGAGAGAAATAAAGATTTTCTGGTCTGATAAGGAGTAAGTACACGGCTCACAAGCCAGCATAGTCAAATATATTTCAAGAAAAGGACCTTTTGCAATAATGGTGATTCAGTTTAATTGCTATCGCTCATGCGGTTGATCGTAGATGGCACAGGGTGTAAAACAAAGTATATTACCTGCAAATCCGGAGCACAACACCGCGATCGCGATAGCCACGAATCCCCAAAGCGGGTTCTGCTCCACCTGAAAACAACACAATGAATGAGAGCCCTGGTTCATGCAGAGATTTAATAATAATAATAATTTTTAAAAAAAGAACCTTAACCCAGAACCAGTGTTGAAAACATTCCCTCTCTGACCTCACGATGAACACAGGCCAAACGTGAACACAAGGGTACCTGGACTTTCGTGGCCTCGGCGGGCTTCCACTGTACCAACGTGACCCCCCCACAGAGCATGAAGATGGAAAACCACTGCAATCTGCTGAGAGTGCGGTTCAACATTAGAACCATACACAGGGCTGTGCAAGGGATCTTCAACTGATAGGTCACCTGAGGATGGAACAGGTTTTGCATGAGCCCAGAAGGAAGTACATGCTCGCAATTTCAACATTTTGTTTTGCAACACGATATTGGAAGGCAATACCTGATACACCGCAGCATCAAGATTGCTCAGGGCAATGAAGGCCATGTTATTTTGAATGGCATAAACCAAAGACGGGACACTCAGTTTCAGTAGCTCTTTTGGGCTCTGAAACACATGTTGGACTATGGTTGCCTTTAACCTGTCAAGGCTGCCAGTTTCTCTGCGAGGTGAAAATTAGGACAAAGGCTGAGCATCTGGTAAATGTATTAATCCAAACAAAATACATGAGGTGTTGTGTTTATTAAAAGCAGAGTTCACTTGGATAGTAATCAACGTCATGGTAGGGCGACTAAGAAAGGCCCGTATAACGTACTTACTTGGTCAACATTCCAAGGCTGAGTAATAACTTAACAATCTCAGTGATGCAAACTGCGGTTGTAGAGAAATACATAGCGGTTGACGATATCGTCCTTGTGTATCGTAAGACCACGGTGTATGTTGCCGCCACCAGAGTCATTACTGACAAACAGTACACCTTGAACACCATACCTACTGGCTCTGTGGAGAGAAGACATTGTCACCTACACAGACGACGGTAGTTTTAAAAAGAACATAGATAACAGCAATATTCTTTTATATTTCGGACCCAGGACTATAGGAAAAGTGTAGCGTAGTACCCTGCTTGTTTACAGTACTTTACAATGCAAATTACAGAATTGCTGTAGTAAAGAAACGCGTTTGTGGTCGCTGTTAATCATTAGTGTGACTGTCATTGTTGTGAAAGGGCAGTGTCTACAGCATAAATTAATGACAAACTAGTACATTTAACTGTAACTAAGGAATCAAACATCTGGACAGAAATGTACGGTCTATAAATTCGTTACTATGACAATGACTGAAGAGTCAAATTTCACTCTGGGACAAACATGGAAGATATTATACGAATTAGCAGATCCCTCGCAAAAACAACTAGCTAGGGGCTAAGTTTAGCCAAAGACACCGAAACCGTTCACAGCTGAAAAGCTGGCAATATAGCCAGCTAACACTGTTAGTAACAGTTGCTAAACTGCTGTTCCCTTTTTCAGTTCATTATTGCCCTAAATAAACCATTAGCATTGCTAGCAAAGAACAAAACATACCAGATTAAATAGTTTGCAGCTAATATGGTTCGTAACATCTAAGAAAGCAAATTCCCCTTACCGTCGTTAGCCATGCTGAAATTGATTGTGGTGACGAGTTTGGCATACGAATTTGTATTTAACGCTATCGTCACGTCTGACGGAGCTTCATAAGTATGACTTATAGGTATGCTATCCTGAATAAATAACGCCTACATCTCTCGGCCTGGCTCCGTGATCCATATAACGTGCTTTCTAAGTGACAGGTCCTGCAAAAACTTTCCCATGATGCAACGTGGGTCGAGGGTTTTTGGTGCACTTCCTTTAAAATCGGAGTACGTTGGGGCACCGGCGGGTGGAGTTGATCCCAAATTCCGCCCAATCACAGGCTGTCTTGTTTGCACGGAACACAGAATAACAAATACACTTGGTCAAATAACTGTGTGCAAACAATACGACAAGACTGGGTCTTGTACTAACATTTCGGTTGTACGCGCCCAGCAGAATATAAAATAAAAACAAACATGGGGTATTTTCATGCGTTTTATCCTTTATTGCTTGAAAATAAGTCATTCATCTACTGATCTGGTTAAGTTTGTTTTTATCATATGTGCAGTGGTGGTTATCCCTCCACGAAGACCAGCCAGGTACACCTGAGGTTTGGGTACATTACTCTTGCCGTCTCTCTTGCTCTGGCACGCCACATCTTTGGGCAGGTAGGTTTGGGTGACGTTATCCCTCCTCATGTGACTTAGATTAGTCTGCATTGAGTGCGTTACTTTACGACGAAGATTGGCCTAAAAAATGGTGTAAAAAAAAAACGACAACACTATTTGTCATTAAAAAAGAAAATTAAAGACCATAGCAATTATACCACTGATAAAACAACAGAACGCTCAAAAACAAAAATGATATCCCTGACCAATTGGACTGCTTTTCTCCTCAGCTCCCACTCATTCCACTCGTAGGACTTCACGATGTTGGTCTCTAACAAATGAGTGTCCGTCTGAGTGCCGCTGTCACACTTTGTTATGGGCTTTACCAACAATCTCTCTCCTGACTGCATCTGCAAAGACAACATTTTAGCGAACGGTTGGTTAAACAACAAAAAAAACTGGTTCTGTAGAATGCCGATTTTACTATACATGATACCTCGGAATATGGAGTAACACAGATGAAATGTTGGTGGAGTTTGAGGAGTTGGATAAGCTCGGGGGACCGCTTTGCTATCTCTGCCACATAGGCAATGTACTCATCTGGCTTGGATGCAAATGCTAAAGCTGCCTCCTTGGAACTGAAAACATAGTATTTCTCTCTATGTTTAAGCACCCCTATACTTGGATTGCCTGAAGGAAGAAAATGCATTGCAATATATAATTACATAAATATGCATGTTATATGACTTCCTGTAAATATTTACAATTATATGTTTTGTATATATAAGAATGTAAAATATTATGGCTACATTTTAAACTGCTAGACAGCGAACTCCATTGTTTCACATACCTGGCAGTAAAAGTCCATCCTTATTTACAAGAGTATAACCACAAATTCCATTGTACTGCAGCGGTAATTCTTCAAAGTTGGCGGTTGTCTTTGGCAAAAGCCACACCTGTGTTTTTATTCCACGGGGGTCAATGTGGTTTTCTGACAAATGAACACATGACAGGGGACTTAAAACAATCCTGAGTTAATAATTGATAGGTACACGCAAGCGCTATACTATTGGTAAATGTTTTTCTTTTCCAAAACAAAGTAGGCTACTTGCCGGAAGATTCCTTCAGTCTTTCTTCATCGCTCTTGGTCTCTGACCCAAGCATGTCCTCCAACAGACCATCAGGGAAGAGCTGGGACTGGGCAGCCAAGAAGGGCCGCAGATTCACCATTATGTTACTGAGGATGCTCAACAGCACAATCTCATTCTGAAGACCGGACCAGAACTTTGCCATTGCTGTGAAATGAGGCTGGGACAGGATACATACTGGTTTTGAAAGTGATACAGAGGCTAAACCTAGTCCAAGACCTCCCATGGAGATTTTCTAATGATCTTGAATTTTAGTCAAGTTCTTGGCTAACTCTGTGACTGGGAAACTATGGGTACAACAACTAAAATAATCAAATATGTACTAGTGCAAAAAAAAAAGACTCACATTTTATGTCCATTAAAGTAACATCAGAATAACTAACTAGAATAAAAAGAGAAGTGGGAGGTCTTTTAAAAACGAGGGCTTTTCTAAGTGACCCCAAATTTTGCGCAAAGCGTGAGACACGTACAAAAACTTGCCCAGTTGCTACTGCAGTCTTTGCATGCATGGTGAGCCTCAAAAGATTCATCCGTGATCTCAGTTCAGTCTGGAGAGATTCCACTTCCTTGGCACATTGAACTATGTCTGCCTGATGAGGAATAGATGCAGAGGTACAGTATTTGTGCCACACAAAACGTGCTTGGCAATGACATCACTTCATGAAGCCTGTTAATTGGAACTCACCAGAAGAACATTGAGGAACGCTTCATGCTGCCTTACGTTATACAGAGCTTGTTTAAGCATATCCGTGGGAACAATGCAGGTTTCGGTCTCAGCGTCAGGATCCATTAACCTTTTCAACAGGGTTGTGTATTGCCAGGCCAAATTCTTGGAAATCTCCAGCTCACATTCAATCTCCTTACTGGTGGAGGGGATGGCTTCATTCAGAATGGCTGGCACTACATGGGAAATTGATGACAAGATGTTAAGGCACATTTGGAGATCTGCCAAATTATTTGGTGAATGACAAACTTACAGTCGTCAATGCCCTCCCCTCCTTTCCCGCTGTCTTTGTTGAAGAGGCAAATTCCAGTGACAATTCTGCTGAGCTCGTTGAGTTGTTTCTCCTTGTCCTCCTTAAGGAGTGACAGAAAGGTCCCTAGCTCCGACTGAGGGAAGACACTTTGTAAGGAAGCTGCAAAACACATGAGAATAAATGTAATTCATTTCATTTTAAATCATAAATAAAGTCACCCGTGAACAAAACAGAAACAAGCTGATTGCGGAAAGGGTGGTGATTCCCACAATCGCTTCCATGGACAGTAATTACAGTTTAGTGGTACCGAATAATCCCTAGTACCTGTTGCCTCTCGAACTGTGTTGATGTCTTTGGGGGATCCGAGTCCTGAGCGCAGCAGAACATAACTAACTATCTTACAGTAAAGGCCCTCCAGATCCTCGCGTGTTTTTACTCGACTGTCCGTGATTTCTCGACTCACTGGGACCAGTCGTGACTGAAGTACCCGCTGGTGCTCCTCAATAAATTCACCTAGGACACAAAACAACACTTTTAAGGCTAAAGGGATTAGACCTATTGGTTCAAGGTTTTCATTGGAGCCTAGCTCTCGCCAACTTACGTCTAGATGTGTAATTCATGTCAAAGTAGACTTGCATTTTGATTGTGTCAAGGGCTGGGCTTCCCTTGTCCATGAGCTTGTCTACACATAACTGCAGAACAAAAAACACTGATGACAATTCCAAGATATAAGCTAGGCTATTCCGCGCGAAATCGGCTGGTTATAATGAACTCAACTACGGATGCACTTACTTCCACAAGTTTTCTAACGTCTTGCTTGGTTAGAGTCCGATCAACGTTGAACAGATTTCTTGGGTCTAAAACAACAGTTTTTACCTAACAGGAATAAAGACAACTTAAAACAATGACACTAATCATTTCCCCACAAGGCCACCCCAACACCTAGCAACGTTACGTGTACTATTTGTAGGTCAGACACCCACCATGAAAGCCACTAAAGTTTCCGACACAACATGCCCTCTTCCTGCACATTCTTGAGCGATGTCTCGAATTAGGTTTTTTATCACACCTTCTGCTTGAGTACGAGACATGATTTCAGCCCACAAGCTAAATTTGAACATCAACGTAAACTTCTACTCAGGCACCGCGTCGTGTGTTTTTGTTTGTTGCCATGACAACAGTTCTCCACTTATCGAACATGTTTCATGGGCAAATCCTGAACCTATAGCATTACAAGTATGCGTGTTAGACGGACTTGTAACGAAATAAATATGTAAAACATTGTTGACATGTTGAAATATGGTGATGTCATTTCATGCTAAAGCAGCGCCTCATCCGTCCCAAAAAAAAAAATCGCATATTGTGTTGCCATTGTTGATTTCAATCAAAAGTTGATTTTCGCATATTGCAGTTGCAGACACACTTTGCGCGGTTGCCTAAACCTGATGCCAGCTAGCCCAATACCAAAAACAAGAAGCGAATTCATGAAGAATGTATTAATATTGGTCATGTTGCCAGCATAATCGCAGTTGATCACCAATGTTGTGATATTAGGAGGGTGACAACGTTGGTTTACCGTCCCAAACACTCCACTAAATCATAACACATGACTGCTAGCTAGTTAGACAAAACTATAGAAACACAACACTTTTCCATTGTTTTCTCTCGCACCACAATGAATGGAAAATACATTAACTTGATTGCACAGCTCCATTATGTTGCAATTATCATCATTAGCATCGCAATGAGTAAAATTATTTGAAGACGTCCCTTTAATCATAGATAAAATGTAAAACATCTACACTGTAGAATAACTGACATGCAACACAATGGGAAAACGTACACGCTGATAAAATTTATTATAAAAACAGACATGACATACAGAACTTGGTTTAGGTAAACTACAGCAAGACTTGGGAGGGTGGAACTTCAATTCAGCTTGAGACCACAAATGAGCAAAATTAGCGGAGGATCATTCCCCTCCAAATTTGAACCTTGAATAAAGCATTTCCATTTCCCACAGGGATTGCTTAAACATCCACTTAAGACCTGAGACTAAGATCGTGGCAACCCCACTTTACAGAGTTGACAAACAAGGCAATTCTTAAAACACACTGAAGAAAACATGCAAATAGGTGCAAAGACAAACCTGTAAAGTAATATTAAGTGACAAAATAGCATCAGCAGTTGTACTCCAGATAAAATGGGTTTGTGACTTGGTCCAACTAATAAGGCTAACTGCTCATCCATATTGTAGAATAGAAAAAGGCACTATAAATGGCTATCAGAGATCCTTCATGAATCCACATACACACAAGTTGAGGTACTTGCTGTCAAAAACACAAGCGAAAACATGCACCTAAAATGACCATTTCATATGAAAGAAATTAATAGTCATAAATTAGAAGTAAATTGTACGAGAAAATACAATAGCAAGAAAGTCAAACATCACTACGAAGCACATAAGTAAAGCCAGAATCAAGTTTTTTTTTCTTTTTTCATTTAACAACCATATAGAGGTAAAGGATCAACCTGCAATACACCATCTATTTATAGCACATTACTACTCTTGAAAGCAGGACTTCAATATAGGCCTTGCGATATTAGGTTAAGTGGTGAAGCAAAAACTCATTTTGAGAAATAAAACAGTAATTCTACCAGTCAGGCACATCAGCAGTTACTCTGTACTCAACCTGCATTTATTAAGCATCAAGTCTGATTGGGAAAACTGAATAGCCCACCTTTCACCAACACTGAAAAGAAACATTGACTTTGTTAATTAAAGTTTAAATTAGCTTTCAGAATTAAGGAATAGACAAATTAACTGACAGACAAAAATAAGAAATAATATTTAAGTTAGGGTTACAATGTAGTTCCAAAACTTGCATTGTTCAGGTTCCTCAGGACCCTAGAATTGATAAGAATTAAGTAAATCTACCTTTGACACAAAGGCAAGATAAAAAGGCAGAAGACATGACTCAGGAATTCCTCCACAGTATGAATTCTATCAAAAAATATTATACACGGGTCACAACCGAAACCCATTAAAGAAGATTAAAAAGGGTCCCACGTTTAAATTTGCCACTATTGGAGAGCATTATTGCACATATCCATACACTTCAGAAGAGTCTAGAACAATAGAGCAGTATAGCTCAGAAGCACTTCCTGAAGACGATCTGGGGGCCGTATTCCTCATATTCCTCTTTGCTTATCCAGGCCAACCCAAAGGACGTCAAGTTGGCCAGCACCGCACCCCCGCACCACACAGAGAAATCCCTGTCCTTCGGGCTGGTCACACGGACACCCTCCGCCAGGTCCGAAGGCACCATGGTCCTTATTTCACTCTGGAGCCGCTCAGGCAGGCCTACTAGCAGGGTATTTCCACCTTCATGGGCAAATTATTATTATATATTTTTTTTTTAATGATCGTTTCAAATGACACCCTACTCATTTCATACACCACTTTTGATAGGTAGTGCACCACATTTGTACATGGTTTCATTTGGAATCACAGGCCTTGAGACACATGTATGCAGAAAAACCAAAGAAAATTTACCTGACAAGACAATGTTCCCCAAAAAGCTCCGCCGGAGGTCAATGTCCGACCGGAGGATCGACTTGAAAATACTTTCATGCATGCCATAATGGTCACGACCAATCAGCTCTGGCTTAAACAGGATCTCCGGAGCCCTGTAGAAAGACATTACCGGTTAAAAGATCTTTGCTGACCCCTGGAGGCAATCCAAAGGATTACATTTTAGTACCATAAACAAAACGAATAAACCAAATGCTTCTTCTACATCAGCAGAACCAAATGTCACTAATATGGGTTTACGTCCTTCCAATGCAGAGTATAAGGGGTCGGTTATGCCAGACATTACATTGTCACCACCTTTTTTTGCCAATCCCAAATAAGTGATTGGGAAGAAATCTTGGTCAAGAACATCAGGACTTTGTGAGCAGGTCTAAGATCAACACTCAACTGCTGTTCCATTCTCCTAATCTGTATTGATTAGTGCAAACAAATTTCTGCTCACTCACATAGTGTAAGGAGTCACTGCACACGAGACCAAAACAAAGGAATGACAACAAAGTGAGTGCAGCGAAGACTGTTACACCTCAGCAAAATGGGTCGCATTTCCAAATTGCACAGTACACATCCAGCGTCATCGAGTTACCTGAATCTCTCTGTACCGAGCCGGACAACCTGCCCATCTGGCATCGTGTAAAGAGCCTCACTGCTGGCCGAGCTCCCGCAGGCTAGCTCAGATTCATAGCCCTGGGACACCCAACAGCACTTCTCCTTCATCTCCCTCACAATCTCCATCTCGGCAGAGGTGCGCATGCACACCCCTTGTTCCTGCAGGAGCTGGGATAAAAGAGGAGCAGAGTACATTTTCATTTTCAAAACGGTATACCCATAATCCCTACAAATGACAGCTACACCCCACAGAGTTCAGTTGATCGCTATGGCGCCCCCTGTGGGTCAGTCACTGTACCTCTATAGCAGGACACCAAGAACCTTTTGGAAAGATCACGTTAATTGCATCAAATACCTTTTGAAGTTGGACCGTGACATCGTGGCCGGCCAGGGTGAATCGCTGCACCGCGTGAGGTAGACAGTATCCCTCAAACACCGGCACACTATGGCTTATCCCATCACCAGAGTCAAAGACCACACCTAGCGGGACACACCAAGGCAACAGTGGTCATCAGCACACGTGACCACCATTAAAGCCAAACATTTCACTCCTAGCCTGTAAGCAATAACCTACATTTTCCAATTCAAAAGGCAGCGAAAGCAGACACTACTCCAGAACACATGAACTTGTTAAATACAACGCTCACTACACCGGTCAAAGAAATAATAATTTACCATCCAGACAGGCACAAGCCCCATCTAGGAAACCAAACACTGGTCATCACCTACAAAAGGTCAGGGTCCAATCAGGTCAGTAGATTAAGACATTTACCAGTGGTCCTCCCAGCGGCGTAGAGGGCCAGCACAGCCTGCATGGAGACGTGGGTAAGAGGAACGTTGAAGCACTCAAACATGATCTCCACCATGCGCTGCCGGTTCTCAAGTGGGTTCATGGCGGCCTCCGTCAGGAGAACAGGGTGATCTTCTGGATCCACCTGTAGTTGTTGAAACGTGTGGTGCCAAATCTGGAATCGTACAAACGACCAGTGACCTCAAAAGTTCGAAAACACAGGTACTGGCACTTCAGAGCTCACTTAATCGGATTATTCTGAATAGTGGATCGAGTTAGTGAATTAAAAAGGATTGACCTTTTCCATTTCATCCCAGTCGCGTACAATTCCATTCTGCATAGGATACTTCAACGTCAGGACTCCCCTCATGTGTTGAGCCTCGTGTCCAATGTAGGTTTCCCGTTCTAACTTGACATTCATGATCTCCTGTAAAAATAAAATGCCAGCCAGAAGCCAATTGAGCGCGTAAGGAAATGTTCACAGCTTATTGGGAGAGTATTCATAACCCTCCCAGCACAAACATCGCTCAGTTACCTCATATTTGGGCACCCCAATTATATTTGGGAATATAGTATTTGGGAGGTCCTGATTAGCAAACCCTGCTTTCATCAAGCCAGATCCTGTGTCCAGCACGATGGGAGTCTTGAAATCTGTCATCTGTCATCAAAATAAATTTGTCATCAAGAAGACATTCACTCCGATTCACATAACAGAAAGCAATCACAACATTAAGCAGGCCTTTAGAATGGACTTACATCTCTAGCGGGGAGATAGAGATTGGGCTGATTGACAGGTGACCTCCTGGTAGTCCCACATCTCTGAAAACCATTAGAGATCTCCAACCCTCTCCGGTCCCCAGTTCCACGGAGTTCTCGTGATTCAGTGGGTAAATCCACTGCTCTATTACGTAGCTCATTATTTGAACCGGAATCTGACGTTAAAACAGATTTCTGGGACAGCGGCTTTTCCATTTGAACAACATCGGAGTCAACATGTGTCAATGATAATTCCAAAGAGCAACAGCGTAGAGTAGACTGTTCATATCCATCCAGTGAGTTATTACAAGACCGTTCTAGATCAACAAGGGGTTGTGTGTTGCAGATATCGCAGTGCTTCTTTACATCAGATCTGGGAACAGTACTTGGCAATAATGTAGGTTTGAGAATTGTTTCTTTAGGTTTTGAGGTGACGTCAGGCTCTTGTGATAGCAAAAGCTCTGAACCAGGTCCAGGGCTGAGTGTTGACCCCTGACCATTGTCATTTTCAGCAAGCACTGGCACTGGGTGGGCATTGGAATTACCACCTGGGTCAAATGCGCCATGTTCAGAGCATACATCAGGTGTCAAGGAAGCTTCTTGAGTACAACCTCCAACGATTTCCACAGACATCAAACCGAAATCGGTCTCCGTATCCTCACAGTGTTGGATTACAACCTCGTCAATAAGACCATTTTGATCATGACTAATCCGTGGTGGAATTGTGAAAAGTTGTGTAGCAGTGGCCTCAGTAAAATCATTGTTGCTGGAAGTGTCTCCTTCCATGGCATTGCCACCAGCAAGCATATTAGTGAAAGCATGTAGAGACTGACCATTTACACTCTTCTCAAATTCTTGTGACAAAGGCGTTTTGGCAGAGACTGCTGCAGTAACACAGGATTCTTTAGAGTCAACGATAGTAGCGTCTTGAGGCAACGCTGGAAAGTGCTTTACATCATGGTGTTGGTGCGAAAGTTCAGAGAGTGCACCATCCTCCAAGTTTAGTACAGAAATCCTTTCCATTACAGAGCACTTACCTACATTCCTAGATCGGCCTTGCTGCCCTACAAAATGACCTTCATTATCAAGGTGCTTCTCCATCCTCTCCACTTCCATTTTCTCCTTCTCTAGCTCCAACAGGAATGCCTGCCTCTCCTTTATATGTCGAGAGCCAGCCAAATCAGAGGGGATTTTGTCCAGGCTCTCCTTCTCAGCCTGTCGAAGGGCACGGATCTTCACGTTCTCCTCCACGATGAGCTCATCCAGAACATGCAGTCCTCGCAGTTCCTTAAGCAACTCCCCCCTGTTCCACAGAGGGGCCACTGGCAATGCCGACTTCGCCTCCAGCAGCTGTCCCTCGTTACCAGTGTCGTGCTCCGAAGTCTCCGTTTCAGTGGCCGCCTCTGGTGATCGGCACTCGCTATGCTCGTCAGAGTCCGCTGAGGCGAGACTGTCGTCAAGGCCCAGGACACCCTGCGCCTTCAAGTCACTGAATGACACCTGAAAAAACAGAAATAAATAAATATTTTACAACGGTAAGTATCGAACACTGCTAGGTGGTACAAGTATTGGTGTGGGAACGCAAACCGGGTGGCATTCCAAAATTACATAATGCAGAACAGTATTACGTAATACACCAATCAAGTATTTTTTGCCAATCCAGCCTTTAGCGGATTAGTCGGTTATTGCCATCTAGCAGGCACCCTTGCATCGGTAAAGCTTGTGTACAAAATATTTGCTGCTAGAACGTGCAGTTAACCCTTCATCCAATCCTGAGCTAGCGTGATGGTTGTGTCCAGGAAGCAAGCTAGAAAATGCTAAAGTAGCGACACATTGGCAGCATCTACAGAACCATTTCGTTCCTACATGGAACAAGGATTCTGCTGAAGCATTCCCAACCGACAAAGAACACGTTTGGAACCTTTTCTCACAGTCCAGCCGATCCAATACCAGTTAGTGTATTGAGCTTCGGTTAGTCAATTGTCATGAGATTTCTCTCCACGTTTGGGTCTTCAGCACAACTCAACTCCCCATCCTACTTTCCTTCACTTTGAAAATGAAAATTATATTTACACTCTGTAGACTTAAGACCTCCTCCATAGAAATGACAGCTCATCAAGCAAAACCGGTTATTGTTCATGCCAAAAACCAGAGGTGTAGCAGGTTCAAGATCATTTAAATGCCCACACGAACAACCGAAGCTACGATAAGCCACAAATATCCTGGCGCAGAGACCTTCCTCTTACAACTAGCCATGAACAAACAAGAGGACATAGAATAGACATTAAACCGAACCTTTTCGATTAAAGGTTTTGAACTGCCACAAAAAAAAAATCCACTATAGAGAACAGTATTAATGTAGGCAAATATTTGTATATTAGGGAGGGGAAACTAAAATGATCAAATCCAAACAATTTATACTAATTGAGTAGTTGTTGGGATAAAACTGGAGCTGAACAAAATTTGAAACCGTTACGTACTCCTTGTGTCCTCTAACGTTCCTTCTCAAAACAGATTAGAGAAACCCAGATTTCCCTACACCAACCATCTCCGCCAGGCCCTTTGAGTAGGACAATGTATCAAAGTGTATCAATGGGTTGCATTCAAAAACAAAATACCTCAGGAAATGCTAGAGAATGTGCAAACAGGAAAAACTGCAATAGTAGAGACCTGTCAAGCAGGTCTCTGGAACAATTAATAATTTCAGTTTAACACCGGAGAGTGTACTGCAAACAATGTAAATATCAAACAGCTGAAGTGGCTTTACGCAAGTTTGGAATTAGTGTGGGCTATAAATCTACAATTGGTCTACACTTCTCATTGGTTGGTCTCATTAATCTTCAAGTCACTAAACGTGTAACGGGAGGATCAATGTCACATTCAGTACTTTTCTCAATATATTACTTTGCAGCACATTCTCACACAGCAGACATTAAGTGGAAAACTGTCAACAAAAAGACGCTTAATTTTCCTCCAAAATACATAGCAGCCAAAAGGTGCCTGAAAAATATCCTGTGCGTGAACACATTATGGTCAACAGGAAAACTACTAAGGATCAAAAACCTGGTCTGAGAGCTTCATGCATTTAAATTAGCGTAGTTGATGTGGGGATTTGTTTAACTCTTGAGAAACAAATTGAATTAGAATTGAAATCCCCTCCCCACACAAAGTCCTGTAAATCGTTAAGCTTTGTGAAAACCCACACAGCACATTACCTAAGATAACAGCTTCATGTTATGGCCACGTTCTTCCTTCTAGTATAACAAACCTTACAGCAAAAGCTATTACAGGTCATAAAATCTATATAAGTTACTAGTCAATTATTGTTATCGGGACCTAGCCCGTTCTACCATCAATTAACTTTAATGACTCAGTGTTTTTGCCTTAATTATTGTAACAAAATGGTGAATTAACAGCAACATCAGTGTCAGTTGGTATATGCCAACACGGCAGAAAGGGTGAAATTGGTCTGAAATAAAATGTATTTAAATGCAGATAAATTGTAGAAAACTGCCTTTTTCTCAGACACGCACATGTGCAAAGCTCCATTGATAAGGTACCTAGGGGTGCTACATTCTTATGAACCCAATGAACTGGCTACTGTGCATATTGGAAGTGCAATCTCTATTAGTTAGATCAGATTTCTTTTGGGGGGCCACTTTGTGCAACCACATGGACAGCTGGTTAACTTTAGTACACTTCTTAAGCAGATGATTTTCCAAAGTGGGTCAACTTTGTTAGACCAATGTTGGCTGAATCTCAATCAGATTTCTGAAGAAGCAGCGCCAAAGGTAAAACATTAATTCAGAACTCATTCGCATACATGACCTACCACACTGATCTGCTCCGCGAGCCCCCATGAAGCCCAGGGCTTGCTTGTGTTTTCGGTCTTTAAAAGAACGTCCAACACATGCTCTTGTGCAATCACATTCTCTTCCTCCTGTACAAGACCAAAATGTTATTTGTTCACAAGTTACTGACCTACATCAGCTGTGGTTCAGGTCCCAATTACCCATCTAGTGCAAATCTGAAGCCCCAAACCAGAGTTGAGCTATTGACTTAAGACAATCCATCCACCTCTAAGATTGCAGCGGTCCGGTCTAAGATGACCTCCACCTCCCTTAGACCCTCCCGCTCCTTCAGGTCCCAGTCGCTCAGAGAGCCTTCGGCCACAGAGCTGGTTATCCTGAAAAGGAAATTGCAAGAAAGCTTGACTTATAAAGCTTCCCAGTCAAGACGGGCAGCCGGAGAGGATGACTACAGCAGGCGTAAGAACGCAACGCTAGAGCTCATTACCTTTCACAAGTGTTGTGTTTGGAATCGTGGAAGTCATACGTATCCCAAAGTAGAGTAGGTACACTCTCTGCCGTGTAGTTGGGCAAATCTCTCGACTCGGTGATGGTGCTGGACAGGACATTTCTAATGGGGCTCAGTCCGGAGTCCTCCAAGCTGTCCGACGACTGTAGGACCTGGTCCCGGGGTGGTGACCCCCGGCCCTCAGCCCTCATGCGCACCTCCTCGGTCTGCGTCGGCTGGTCTCGAGAACGGGTGGACGACCGGTCCGTTTGGCACGAGCTCTCCGAGGCGTCGGGGCTGCTTACCTCCCGCCTACGCAGAGAGGGGTTCTGGGTAACGGTGACCGTGTACGAGTTCTCCAGGTCTTCCACAGGCAGACTGAGCCAGGGGTTTCGCGGGAGGGCGGCCGATCGCTTCAGCGTGATCTCGAAATTCAGCGAGTCCAACGTCATCTTGGGAATGATCTGAACATTGGCCCCGGGGGTGTCGCCCACGGAGCCGAACTCATCCCCACGATCCTCCGAGTCCGACACGCTGGAGATGTTCTCCTCGTGGATCTCAGGCTGCCTGGTTACCGGCCCAAAGGGATCTCGGGTTCCTGGTACCCTAGACAGCCCCTCCCAGCCCTCCCTCCCCGCCACAATCTCCACGTGGCTGCTTCCAACTCCATCAAAACCAGAGTCAAAGGAGCTGAGGGAGGGAGGCTTTCCCACTGCCGTTCCGGACACGACACCAGAGGGAGACCTGCCCTGAGGGGCTCTGCGTTGCCGGAGGCTGGACAGGGAGCCATGGCTGAGCACGCCACCTTCCTTAGAGAGGCGGTCTGGGTCAGAGGCAAGGCATGCCCCGTCTGGACTGCGGTGAACAGCCCCGGGCTCTCGGCCCACAGCCGGGTTATCGTGCGGCCCGGGGCCATTGCCCCTAATGAACTCATACTGCCAACGCAGCGCCAGCTGGAGGTCACGGATCGGCACCGCCGCCGGAGAGGTCAGGAGTTGACGTAGGACAATGCACCTGACCACAAGATTTTGGCAAGGTTAAGTACACCAAGCAGGTGAACAGATCAAATCCAACAGAGCTCATGTAAAAGCAGTTAACCATTTTCACCATCAAGAAGTAACTTTCGCTTCAAATTTAGTAGAGCTCAAACATTCTCACCGATGGGCCAGTCGTTTTCCGGTCTCCTGAAGCACAGCATCAGGGAGGACATTGGCCACGAGGGCCAGCTGGAGCAGTTCCTCCGCGTCAGGTGCGGGGTTGTTTCTCAGGAAGTCCCAGACCACGTGCCTCCAGACAGGGACAGGATCACCATCCTCCAGCAGGTGGCGCTGTCCAGGGAGGCTGTCACAGTTCAAACCCCAGAGAAGGTCCTGAAGAAAGTTCTCACGTAGGACAGCGTTATACCAACCACTGGCCTGTATAAAAAAATAATAAAATGAAAGCGATGAATAGGTCATTTCTCATTTACTTGATTGTATTTCTCTTCAGTAAACTAAAACGGCACACGTTTGCATAGACCAGTCACTCGAATCACAAGAAGGTATGTCAACCGGATACAGACTTTGCCGTGGTGGCGGTAGAAGTCTGAGACTGCTTTGAGGGTCTGGTGAGGGACTGCTACAGCTGAGTGAAAGTTGTCCTTCAGTCTGTTGAGGTCTTGGACCCATTCTTCCCTAGTCCGGGCATCACCAGGAGTCACAATCTCCGCTAAAGTGTGAATCACGTCCTCAGAACAGCGGACCAGGGCCTGATAAGAGGATGACATTATTGTTGTTTTGGATCCAAATAGTGACATGCACACAAAATGATACGTAAGTGATATTTACCATGGCAGGAGTGTAGATGTGAGATTCAAATTCTGATGTTAATGCCTCAGCCTTTCTGGCATCTTTAGCAATCTGGATCCTGTGAGGCCGGAGCTTCTCTTTTTGAAGGCTATTGATCTGTTCCGTTATCTATAAGTGGAGGACAACAAACTGACATACTTAAACATTTCAATTAGCCTCGTTAGAGTTGTGACCACTTGTTTTTTTGCTTACCCTAATGAACAAAATGTAAGCGTAATCGTCAGGTATCACCCACCTTGTGCGCCTCCTCACGCAGCTGGCAGACACGCCGTTGGAGGTGGGCTTTTGAAAAAGCCTGTTGCCACAGCAATTCTACTTTTTCCACAGCCGCAGTGATCCTTCCAACAAAGGCGACAAGACTCATTCAAACCCATGGGGAAATACTCACTGCAGCCAAGCCAACACATTGGTCCCATACGCATTGCTTAAATAATACCCGTTTACAACTTCAGTGACCACAATGTATGGGAAGTGTAGGACACAAATTGCGCAAGTCTCCAACATTGCAGATGGAAACGCAAACGCCACCTTCTAAAAGCACAGACGCCTGGAACGGTCAATGCCCACCACAACGCAGTACCTGCTGTAGTTCTGTAGCATGTCGAAGGCGGTGTGGGTGAACAGGGCCGTCCCAGCCATGGCCTGATAGCACTGGTCAGTCTCAGGGTAGCGCAGCTTCTCCACCAAACGCTCACAGTGCATTAGCAGCTCATCCAGGCCAAGCTCCCTAAATACAACAATGTGTTTTTAAACAACACGTGTTTTTAAAACGCCCTATGCATTTGCTATGCAAATAAGGTCACCCCTTTAGCCAAAGCTGTGGTAGAAGAGTCTTTTGAGGAAATCCTTTGACCATCACGGCAGTTTGAGGCGAGTCACCTAATCCCTTTAAAGCCCTTATAGATAAAGCATGCACACAGAGTAACCACGTGTGGATCAGCCATCCTTCCACCGGCGTAACCAAATATAGAAGTGCATTATGGGCATCTGAACATGTCCGAGCTCCATACCTCCTAAGCAACTGGAACTTGGCCTCGTTGGTAGAGCAGAAGTCCTTCAGCTCACTGAAGGAGGAAGGCACCGGCTGTCTGGAGAGGGCCTGCAGGGAGGCTATACAGGGGGGGAGCCTCTGGACCACGGACAGGAACTCGTGTACAAACGCATCGATCTCCTGCATGAACACATGTGAAGAGATTCGAGGTGGAGAATCAAGAGGAGTCAGTTTGGACACGTGACCAAACATCTTTAAATTGTACGCTTGTCAGTTGCAGAACAACAACCATACTGAAACCAAAGCAAACAGGATAACCTACACAGGCAGACAGGCCTTGTGTGTTTGAAGGGGAGGGGGGGGGTAAGGGGGTCTCATGTACAATGAATTATACTTCATCTGAAACAGCCCGTCTGAGCAGTCCTAATGAGCGCTGTCAACATGGATGGACGCCCGGTGGAACATGAGCGAGTGTGATCAAATGGCGAGAGGCAGGGCCGCCTCCCACTTGGTAATGAGGTCAGCTGATTGCACTCAATTGTGCAGGCTTCACCATGGTAACGATGGCTCAAGGGACGGCATCACTGAATCTCATGAATGGATTCTCAAACAGAACCCCACTGATGAATCACTGGCGGCACACGTCTCTGAACCAATTCAACACGAACGTTGCGCACTCTGAAGAAATACAGCTTGGAATGGTGAAGTGGGATCATCGGGCCCTCGGAGTGATGTTATACTCGATACAGACCATCCAGAGCGGAGGATAGGCTGTGCGTCCACCACAGGAGAGGAGCACAATGCTACAGTGTGTTAAACATATTAGCAGAGTCATGACCGATCATAAGACCCCCAGATAATCAACCCGGCGAAAGCCTGCTGTGGCAAACAACACTTCCCTTTTAAAATCACGCATTACGGTCATGAACAAAGATGCGTCGCATAACATTTGTCAGGGGAAAGCTCCAGAGTGTTCTCTTTTACAGAACGACACTGGAAATCCTGAGAATTACTTTGAACTGGCGTGATTTCATTTTGTGGGAATTATTAAAAGCACGACGCGCATTTCATAACAGTCAGTTTTTCCGCATGACCTGTAAAACCCTACACAAGTGATTGTAGAAGACATACCTTGGTAAATGTAACCCAACTCCGATGACAATAAACCAGGTAGCCTCCTAATGACGTGGTTAACTGGCTTCTATCAATGTAGCTGGAAAGTTCAAAGACCTCCTTCAGAAGAACTCTCTGTAGGCAGTAAGAGCACGTTTGGCACCACACACACACGTGCTCGCTCGATGATACACAAGACAGGTGAAATCACACGGAGGCAAATCTTACCTTAAAGGGAGCAACGTTATATTTGGAGGGTGCCAACAGTTTCAGCATAAGTTTCAGAGCATCTTTCTTTTTCGGTTGAATAACATACAGGGTGTGAACAGTCCTCCTATGGAGCTAGATGGGGGGTGAAATTAGTCACTTTTCCATCAAAGTTAATTACGGACAAGTAAAATGGAGGACATGGATCTTATCCAGACATGGATTTATAAAAAGCCAAATTGGCCATGCAAATTGCAAAAATGAAGTGCCAACACTATCAAAACAAACACATGAGTGTTAACAGATTGGTCAGTAAATGCCCTTAAAGAGCTCCTCTATTATTAAATAACTGAAGGCATATGATCTTGCACGCATGTGATCCAGCCCCCACTCACAGCTTTAGTCTTTAAGCACTGAGAAACTACACTGACCATTAAAGCAGGAATTTACCCTGTGCTCAGGGGCTGTTTTTCCCTTCCAAGATTAGATATATTGTAACACGAAATCAAAGTATAACGAAGAGAACTGAAGAATAGTTTACTCTTACTTTTTTATACTGGGTAATGGATAACTTGAAAAAAACAGAACAGGAAAAGATACAGACAAATAAAAGTTGAATTTAAAACCTACTGCTTGACAAAAACAAGATTAGATACAACCAGAACAGCAAAATAGAGGTAGCGCAATAAGATGCAGAACATGGTAGTTACAATTTACTATCTGAATGAAATTTAAAATTGACTCAATTATAAATGACTAATCCTTCATAAATATTGTAAAATTATCAACTGGTACCTCGAGGAGAAAAATTGTTTCAGCAATGAATCTTGTTGTGGTAAGACTGGCTTGCCTTAAATCCGCCACAACAGAAACCAAGCTCTCCTTCCCCGGTTTCTGGCTATAAAAATATTGTAAAAGTTTATTAGAAAGACATACGGGAGTAGTTAATGTTAACTCTCCATGGCCACTAAATTGTCAGTTAATTGTAAGCAAGACATACACATCAGTAGAAATAACGGGTTGTATGATCTGCGGTGTCAAATCGTCACCTCAAACAAGTTCATGTTAAAATGGTTCTTCCATATGAATAGTGAATGGGTTAAGTAATAATCCAGGATTCCAATAGCCACAAGACCCTTCATCTGACAAACGGTGATCAGATTTATGAAAAAGTTATTGATAGGTCGATCCGTGGCCATTTTACCTTTAAGTAGCACAAAAAAACAAATAAGTAGTTAACTTGCTTGAGGTGATGATATGATACAGTAGATCATACATCCCATCATTTCCACTGATTACCTAGTTGTCAAAGTTAACAAAAGATGTATTGGCCATGAAGAGTAAATTGAAATGGGCTTACAATTTCCCCATGGCCCATTGCCTACTTTCAGAGTGAAGAACAAAGTGAAAATAAAACGGAATTAACATGGCAGGCAGGTTTGTAAAACCTTAAAATCAAGCTTCAACACACATTACATAGTAGGTACATACGTGTGCAAACATCGAAAGTAGTTTATGAAATCAACTACTTCTGCTTTGCTTAAATCTGAAAGGTTTCCATGAGCATCCGCAGGAAACATAACCATAGGACATCCATGTTGATCAAAGGCACCTGTTGAGAGAATCAGTTCAGTTTTCTAATTGTTAGTGTTTTTGTTGAACATTGTGAATTTAGTGATTATTGTAGCCTACCGGGGAAAACCACTGCTCCAGAGTTTAACACATGATCTGGTGGTAACGGCGGTGAGGGAGAGGCCCCTTGAAATTCTGAAAGGATTTTCGGGAAACGATTATTTACATGACAAACATGCCGGAGAACATTTCAGTGGTCTTTTTCCGCGAACTAAAGAAACCCGAGTGTCCGGTACATTCCCCGCTCCCCACCCTACTCTGTAGCCAAAGTGTCAACGACTGCACAATACATAAAACATAACTTATTGTATGTACATAAGTCTGCCAAAACTATGGCACCACAAACCGCCTTCTCACCAAGCGCGAGGGTTGTTTGCATCGTAATTGGGTAACAAACATATTTTCCAGCTGTAAGGTGCACTTGACTCAATTCTTACCTGTTGCGTGGCGGCGGCTCATTATGGGTCTTTAAATGTTCTATTCCAGTGTTAAAGCCTTAATAATTCCTAGTCCGCAAGAACGAGAAACGATTTAAAAACAACCCACGCATACTTGCTAAAGATGAACAAGAAGACGTATTATCGATATTCTGTCGTTTGGGAACAAGACTTTGGGATCCAGTCCATTAGTTTCCGCCATGTTCCAACCATTCCGAAGCGGATCACACGGCTGAACACTCCCATTCAGTGCATGCAGATAGACCCATTTATAACTTCAAAATTGGAGGGCGGGGAATGATTACTACACAACATGACAGACATGTGTAGACGCCTATCTATTAACATGCTGTTTAATTAATGGCACCGTGTTATCAGCATTCTTTTTTTCTTTTATGATGGGCCAATAGAAAAGACATAGCGATAGAAACAAAAATGGAACCCGCATATATGTTCAAGAGGCTGTCTCACAGTCTAACTCAGTAACAATGTAAATAACTCCTGTTCTATATAATCATGATATTTTTACATGATAACATAAAACCTCAAATTACCCAAATCTCCAGTAACTGCATATCGCATATGACTAAGGTTCCAGTCATAGACCCACAACCGGAGTTTGTTTGATATCACCAGTTGTTTTTAATGGGAGAACCTTGTTCAGGCTATACTGATTGATTATATGTTGAAATGCTTGTCTTCTTTCCTCCAAGCCATATTGTGCAATTGTTTATTGGTTACAGCAATTAGGTGGTCTCTAATCTGACCCTGGTCTTGTACAGAAAAATCTCCAGTTTTGTCTTTGTTTTTAAAACAGTCATTTGCAGTTTGCAATTACTTTCTGCTAGCATTGGTTTTGAAATACTAAAACAAGCGAATAACCAAAAATATGAAAAAATGGTGGATGCAATTGGGAAAGCAAATGGCACATTGAGTCACTCAATCATTTCACTTTCATATAGCCTTTAATCTTCATATCCATTGACAAAACAATAATATTAATCCAATAAATACATTTCCTAGTTGACAATAACTATTTATTAACCCTTATTGTTTAATACACAAACCAAGTCATTTTAACCCAAGCCGTTTTCATACAACATTTCTAACTGATGTAATGTTTATCAGTCCCATTTAGATGTTTTCCTCCGCATATATTTCTCCCCTTCACTATCAATCGCTTCATAGAGTTCTTGGTCGTTCTCTTTAGTGGCGTGAAGATAGCCCAGGTAGCCAACACACAGCGTGATTGTCACAAGTCCAAAAGCCATTACAGGCTTGTTCTGAGAAAGGAAAACAACAAAAGAAAAAAAAACATTAAATAAGATCAGACAATACCGATGAAAATACAAGTATGTAATATTATAACCAAAGGATATTCAGTTACGAAGCCTTACTGGTTTAATAAATAGTTCTGGGTTGACAGCTCGGAAAAGTGTAGTAGTCTTAGCTCCTCTCAGGCCAGGAGTCCTGAAGGCCTCTTTCGGTGCCTCCTTACCACTTTCAGACGCCATAGTGCCGTTAAGTAGTTAGATAGACACGATTGTAATGTATTATGTCAAGATGTTCCAAGCGTTTAAAATTCAATAATATAAAACATCACGCAAAATCAAAAGTGCGTCTGTAGCCCGTCCATTTGTTTTGAAAGTCATAACAGTCAACGACTCAAAAGGGAAACACGTTCTGCACGTTACTTCTTGACAATTCTACAGCGCCACGATGTGGCAGGAGTAGGTTAAACCAGGTTTTATTTTATATTACCCTAAAGGTGGCACAAACTTTTCGTAAGTTTACAATGTAAAAAAATAAAACAGGCACAAGCGATTGTACACTAATTTTGTTTCCCCGACTTAATGAACGAACAGTATAATAACCATTGAGCCTGTCAGAGAAGGAAAAGTAAGGATATCCATTATTGACAATGAAGTCATATGACACCGGTAAAAGCCTAGCTATCAAAAATGCATGATGAAAACAATGCATGGCACAGGTTCTCACTTATGACCCGTATAGCAACAGAACCTAATGAACTGGTGTATTTTTCCTGCCACACTTGCTCACTATCAAGGTGCATGTAAAGGGACAATTTGGAGTCTTTCATAACAAACTGAACGGTGTTCGGCCAATTAATGCATAGTCTAATAAATAGTAGCTACAGACTACGAATAGTCAGTTGTTCTTTCCATTTGAACCTCCGAAAATGCTCAGACTGTGATGAGCGTAATGTTAAACTTACCACACACAATTAATAAACAGTGTTAAACTCTTATGCAGCTAGATAAACACACATCTAGACTATTGCTGCTGGTCTCATTGCCGCATAAACCCTCCGGATAAGGTGTGGCCTCACCGACAGGTGTGTTTGACCAGTAGCATCGGAAAATCTGCTCCCGACAGAGTTAAACTGCAATTGACTGTTTATAATCGGTGAGTTATATTTTTCACTTTTCAATATTGTAAATGACGGACATCTTAAGTGTTTCGTTTTATACCGCGATACTGGCAAATGTTGAACATCACAGATAAACTATTTTTAGCCTACGCAATTTGAAATAAATATACAATATTAATCACCGATTGGCTGTTTATTCCATTGAGGATGTTTTGTTAAAAAAAGTACACTCTTTTTGGATTTATATAAAAGGTTAATGAATGCATACAAGGTTTGAGTTAGTGATATTGTAAAGAACTGAAAAAAGAAATACGAGTGCATCACGTATTAAAATTCGTTGAATTAAAGCCTACACGTATTTATTTACTTTATATATCAAAATCATTTCAAAATAATAACGTGAACGTTGATAATGTAAGTGTAACATCGGAGGACACAATAACACTTAACACTTGTTAGTATTTATGGTGGAAAACATCCATTAGTACTTTTTCTCAAATGTACTCTCTTCCACCCCCTCATCCTTTAACATACCTTTCAGTTTTGTTGTAGCTTGGATCTCTTTTGAAAACGGTAATCCGGTGGGTTTGTTTTGGATTGGACCAAGCACAATGACCAAGGGCACCCAGCAGGACTAAAACGCTGCCACCTTTACTCTGGTGCATGTCAGGACTAGGCCACCTTTGGGAACACTGACCCTGTGTCCTCTTCCACCAACAGGCCGATGTAACCGGAGAGATGTCCAACTGGGGATTCCTGGAGAACGTCCTGAGCGGGGTGAACAAGTACTCCACGGTCATCGGGCGAATCTGGCTCTCCGTCGTCTTCGTCTTCCGCATCCTGGTGTACGTGGCGGCGGCAGAGCCGGTCTGGAAAGACGAGCACAAGGACTTCGTCTGCAACACCCTGCAGCCCGGCTGCGAGAACGTCTGCTTTGACCACTTCTTCCCCGTGTCCCAGAGCCGCCTGTGGGCCCTCCAGCTCATCATGGTGTCGACTCCCACCCTGCTGGTGGCCCTGCACGTGGCCTACCGCGAGAACCGGGAGAGCAGGCACGGCCGAAGGCTATACGTGGACAAAGGCAGGATCGACGGAGGCCTGCTCTGCACTTACATCCTCAGCATAGTCTTCAAGACCGCCTTCGAGGTCGGCTCCCTGCTAGCCTTCTACTTCCTCTACAGTGGCTTCAGCGTTCCCAGGCTGCTTCGCTGCAGCCTGGGCCCATGCCCCAACACCGTGGACTGCTACGTCTCCAAAGCCACAGAGAAGATGGTCTTCCTCTACATCATGGGCGGCACGTCCGTGTTGTGTATAGCGCTGAACATCTCAGAGATGGTGTACATCCTGTCTAAGCGGTGCCGGAAGAGTTTTAGTAAGCGGTACGTCCCTATTGGAGAGAACGCTCAAAGGCACGGTCATCACACAGTCTCTGACAATTGCTCCTTTGCCCTTCAACACACACTTAAAGAACTACCAGGACCTCAACACCCAGCTACAAATGGCAACCAACCCATCCCTTCGAAAGGGCATTCCATTTCATAAGAGCACTAAGTAAAATATATATATTTTTTACAGAACCGTAACTAAGAATTATGTTTGCACCAAACCCTAAAACTAATTTCACAAATGCGTAGTAATGTCTCGTTAGGTGTGAAGGGGTGTTTGTCTTTCATTCCATCAACGTATTCTCCTTCCCCCGGTAACATATCTTGTTTAGTTGCATGCGTGCTCAATAAAATAAAACATTTTAGAAAATTATGTCAATTTGATAAATCTACTCTCATTTCCTGTCAGTGACAACGATGTGTTTTGAATCATACACTATGTCTTTTTCCTTACTAATTTCACAGTAGTCTGCGTCCATGTCAAGTCCATTTTAAAAACTAAAATTAAATTGACAATCTATACTTTGGCAGATTCATCCCATTGCATTCCTCTTTCATTGGACAGGTGAGTAATAGCTTTGCTGTGATATAAACATCTTTGTTTCATATATCAACACTTACATTTGAAGGGGCACTGTGTAGAATTCTCCCTCCAATGTTAACAAGACAACATGTAAACAAGAACACGAACAGTCTTCTACTCTACTACTGCAAGTGTCTGACATGCGTGAGAGTTCAAGTCATTGAGAATTGATAGACAGACTGGTGAGACGGTTTAAATGTGGAACGTTGCAGGCCATTAAGACAAATTTATGTAAAAACAGTAACAGCATCCGAGTTCTGAATTTGTGCCAATATTTCTGCAAGTCTTACATATGACTAATGGGGAATAGGAAGTTCTCTACAACCCATTATTTATCACATGCAAAACTAAAAAAACACAGATGAGAACTGTTTTCTGTAATAAAAATGTTTATCTCAATGAAATTATACTGCCGGTTAGCAGTAGATTCAAAAAACAATATTTACACACAAACATCGTCTACGTAC
The DNA here is from genome assembly GCA_016801125.1 of Novumbra hubbsi. Classification (NCBI taxonomy): domain Eukaryota; kingdom Metazoa; phylum Chordata; class Actinopteri; order Esociformes; family Umbridae; genus Novumbra; species Novumbra hubbsi. The sequence continues at coordinate 91,261 of JACXGK010000434.1, forward strand.
AAATTAAAATTTACAAGGCATGTTGAAACAACAACATTCACAAACTATACACAACATCACATTCCATTTGTTTGAAGGACAATTGCATTAAAAGTCCCATGGGGATACATAAAATCACATGACCTGTTATCATGTAGTTATTTTGCTACCCATTTAAAACATAGTTTGCAAAGCCAATATAATGTGCTGGGAAGCTTCATAAATACAAGCATGCTTAATTTATTAATTAATCCTACCAATAATACATAATATAAAATTAGCTCATATATATATATATATAAGAAATAAAAGTTTTCACAGACTCAAGTAAATAACTATAGTAACTGTAAGTTACAGTCAATAACTATAGTACCTGTAAATGTTGAAAACTGAAAAACTATGGATATATTTTGTGGTAAAAAAAAAGAAAAATATTTGTGTCACCATTCTGCAGCAGTTTGAAAACCATTCTAATCCTGAGTTACTGTTTTTTGAGAAAGAAAAAAAAACAAAACATTCAGCCAGTTACTTAATACTAACTGCTATTTTTTAATATTACTGTGGGTCGCATCTCCTGGAGCTGCTTCAGCAAAGTATCAGCAACACTTGAAAAGGCTTTGTCCACTACAATTTTTACATTTGTAAGTGAAGTCAGCTTCTGGGGGTTCCTGAACTCTAAAGTATCAAAGCCTTTTGGGTAGTGCAAATATGCATCAGATCTTTTGCACAACACTGTAGCATGTCTAATCTTCTTCAGAGAATGTTTTGACGTGTTTGATTGCTCCAAAAACTTCAAGAAAGACATCTCGAAACCCATAGGCTTGAATGAAGTCAAGGTTTCACTTTGATTGTTCATTTCATCCTGGGTAAGGGTGTTGCCAGGGGAGTCGAAATCCGATCCATGTTCTCCGCAGGAACCAGCATTACTCCTGGTCAGCCTAGACATCCTCTTGCGTTTGACCATTTTTTCAAACACGGTTTTATGTGGCCTTCCTCTCTTGCGTTTCCCTTCCACAGAGCCATCGTACATGCTCTCTGCACTTTCATCGTACGAAGGTTTACTGTCAGACAGTTCATCCTTCCCCCGCCTTCGTAACATCGGTTTTGAGTACTCGTCAAAATCACTTCCTTCTAAGCCGGTGTCTGCAGTCTCCTCGCTCGCTGAAATCTCAGAAGAGGACTCAGACTTGGAGTCATCACTCCTGGCTGCACGGGGGTTCCTGCGTCTGGTGTATTTCTTGCAGAATATAAAGTGGCTTCTCTGCTCTTCTAGATATCTCTCAGACAATCCATGTCCCATGTAGTGTTTCATGATGCTCCGCTCAGACTTCATCACTGAATCACAGCCCTTTATCATGCAGGGGTACTGCAGCGAAGATTTCTTCACGCACATGGCAGACGCTTCATCCTTACTCTTCAAGGAAGGGTTTCCATATTTTGTCCAATGATTTTTTTCTGTATTTTCTGCGATTTTCTTTTTGTCACCTCCCTTTGGTGTAAACTTTTTGTTGCTTTCTATGTTCTCTTTGCCGTCACTTGATTTAGTCAACTGGTAATGGGCGTTCTTGGACACAGGTTTCCCACCATCTTCACCTTTTGGCTGATTCATCAGTTGGAGTTTGTAAAGTTCATGATGCTTCTTCATAGTGTGCCTGAGCAGGTTTGACTTGGTAGCATAAGCACGGTCACAACCTTCCACATCACACTGGAACATCCCATCCACAGGCTCCATTTTGGGTTTTGCCTGGTCGTGTTCTTTCTCAATATGTCCGATGTACTTCCAGAAAGCCGTAAAGGTCGCTGTGCACCCTGGCTGATCACAATGGAATCTCCCTAGGTTGATGTTTGACATCAGAGCTCCCGCTTTATCCATGCTGAATTTGTGAAGCTGGAGGTAATGCTGCAACAGGTTTGGGACATCCTGGAATACTCGCGAGCAGTCTTTCACTTGACATCTAAATTCCATCACCGGGATTATTATTTCACCCTCGGGCTCTTCCATAACCCCCTCAATCTTATTGTCCTTTTTGGACTCCAGTTCTTCATTTTGATCATTCTCATTGTTGACTTCAAACGTGGACAGGGCAGACTGATGAACTGCCCTGTAATGTAGAATTAAATTATGCTGAATGGTAAATGCTGCTGCACAGCCGTGGTGAACACATCGATATGGCCTGTATGGACTGAAGGCCCCAATTGCCTCTGCCTTCTTATCTTTCGCCTTCCTCTGAATTTCTACTTTAGGCTTTGGCCCTCTCTGCTGCTTGATTTTGGGTGTTTTTTCTAGCAAGGTCGTATGAGCTGAAGGGGGTTCTAATGCGGCCTGTGTCACTGAAGCAGACCTTTCCGCCAGATAGGTTCCGGACTGTTGACTGTAATGGGTGGACATGGGCCCCGAACAAACTGGTGTGAGCGGTACGCTTGACCACTGACTGGCATCAGGAGCAGCCACTGAGGGTTGTTGGGCGTTTGCAGAGCAGTGCGCATTCATTTGATATTCAGACCCCGGTATTAATGTAGTCAACGGCTGATCACCAATGGGTATACATGTCGTTGGCTGCATGCCCACAGTGATACTGGTTTCATGACATCTTCGGCCAGCCATGCCTTGAGAGGTTTGCTTTTCAAAGGGCTGCAAAGGGGGTCCTTGTTTTACCCCCTCTCCTGTAATGAAAAAGTTGTTTCCAGCCGCATCTCGGTTCTGGTTGACATCCGGTAGTGAATGTCGATTTGTAATATTCTCGGTTAAGGAGTGAGGCGCTGCACCCATTGGCGCCTGTTTATCCTCGCTAACATCAAATCCAACAGTGTTGCTTGACTGCCGGTTCATACTTAGTTTTGCGATCTCCTGCTGAGTCATTCTGTGAGCTGTTTGACAATGTGCCCTAAGGTTGGAATTTCTGGTAAAAGTCTTATCACAAATTTTACAGAGAAACGGTGCAAATTTCCCATGGTTTTTCTTCAACAAACAAATCATCTCACTGGTATAGCCGTGAGCTCTGACAAGATGTTTTAAAATTGCATCTTTTGTCATGGCACTGTAATTGCAGTTGTCACTCTCACAGATAAAAGGCTTCCGGCAGACATCAAGTATATGTGAATCCTTTTCCTTAGAGAAATTAGTCCTCAATACATCAGTTTCATTGCAAACATCCGTGCAACTAGTTTTTTTCAAGGATAGTGTTGGAGTAAAATCACAAACCTGTTTGTCCAAGTCCAACCTCTCTAATGCAGTCTGAATGTCCAAAATCCAATGCTGTTGGTTTAAAGGTGTTAAAATTGGGCCAGAATCAACATCGTTTGCAACGATGTCGATAGGTGCAGGTATCTCATGGTGTGGAGTGGAAGCCTCTCTGAAATTAGTGAAACTATGAGTGGATGCGGAATTCTGCATTTGTGCCTCTCCATTTACATGGGCAGAAGATACGGACATGATAATGTCATCAATAGTATTGGAAGGCTGGGAACATTGATTTACTCCAAAATGTGGCATATTGGTTGCAATATTGGATGACACCTGATTCAAACTGGCAATGGTGTCAGTGCTACTAGCCCGAGATAAACTGCTTCGTCTTTGAAAGTCTCCAGCTAAAATCTGTTCACGCAATCTTTTCTTGATGTTCTGTTCAGGACTATTCCTCTGAGTCCCCACAAGTTTGCTGCTTGTTGCTGCCGGACTGTTTTGAGGCCGAGGGTCTGGCAAAGTTATCTGTAACATTGGGTTTGCCATAAGATTTTGTGCCAAACTGGCCATAGCAGCCAAAAGTCCATCATTAGAAAGTCCTCCAGAATCTGATTCGCCAGAACTCCCCTCAACCTTCATTTTCATAAGTGTTTCAGCTCTGAGTAAACTATCAATATGGTCTGTGGGAAGTCTGTGAAGTGACACTGTAGGGTTGTTTTCTACAAGCATCTGAGAGAGAAGGGGATCGGAGAATGCACTATTGCCAAACCCATGGTCTATTGATGGCTGAAGATAGCCATCTCTATAGGATTCGCTCTCAGTCTTTACTTGGATGTCAGCTGTGTGATGTATAACTGTGCTTTCTGGCAAGCGTCCACCAGGTCTGTAGGGGCCACAAGAATTTTGGAACGACTGCCGGGGAGCGGCAGTGGACTCGAACCGATTAGAAATATTCGGCGCATCCATAATTTGCTCAAGAATGTCATCAGTTTGTTTGCCTTCATTTCCATAAGGTGTCGCAGGGTTATATGTTAAAGATTGCGTGGGCGGAGTATCTAGAAGTTGCCCTGAATTGAGAAGATCAAGAAAGGACGACGGAAGATCTGCTGTTAGAAGCTCAGCCTCATCATAAGCTTTGCAGTGTAAACGCTTGGATAAATGGCCTCCAAGTGATTTGGGATTTGAAAATGCTCTACCACACCTAGAACAAATAAATTTCCCATCTTTAAGAATAGCAGGCCACTTGGTTCTTTTATTACGTTTCACTTTTTTGATCGTTGGATTTTCAGGACTTTCAGAGTTCACTTTACAATCTTGAGATTCGCTGTTGATTTTTGGTGGCAGGTTTGCGGCTGGGGCAAAGTTGGATTCCATTTTAGTTGGTTTCAGCATTTCAGCATTACTTTTTTTAGAGGAGTTTAATTTGGAACAAGAATTATTTTCAGTCGGGTGTGTGTAGGAAGGTGTAGCATTTTGCATTTGATTTGAAAGACTTGAGTTTTTCAGAATGTCCATGTAAGAGGGGAATACAGGCTGAAGATGATTATCCCTATGTGGCGGTAGCATAGACTCTGTCGGTCTTTGCACATTAGATCCCATCATACGACCAGATGGAATAACATGAACATCCATCCCTCCACTGACAGCATCCATTACAGGCCCCCCTTGCACACCTGACGAGTATACTTGGGGGGAATAACCATTTTGGACTTGGTTGTTTCCTGGTGGTTGTTTCCATGGCACACTAGGTGATCCATAATGACTGGTGTTGTTTCCTAGCTGGGAGAGTACAATGGGATCTAAGATATTGTCCATTTGGTTAGGAAAAGCCTGGCCTTGAACACCCGGTGAATGGGAAGGGTGGTTTGGGTTTGAATACAGGGATGGCTGTATGACATTTTGCCTGTTAACTGCAATAGGGTCACCATTACCCGGTTGACTTCGTAGTGGAGCAACACAAGGACTGTTCCCGATTTGAGGCGAACCAGACAGGCCAGGTTTCCTTGCAAGTTTAGCCT